>JADANM010006230.1:4970824-5007162 GCA_026213755.1 Eurema hecabe | reverse complement strand
CACGCGGTTTGATGATGTATAACATATCTATTAACTATAATATCATTAATCTATAATCTTACCATACTACTTTCACTGGAACTCCTAGCCAGTTCAGCGGACACACTTATGCAGTCTGTGGTTAATAGTCTATGGAACGCCTCGCACGCGGCGGCCATCATGAATCTATGGACCGGGAAACCTTTCGCGCCACAGATTATCACCATATCCGAGAAATACTGTCACAAAAGAAAAAAAGGTTATCTATTAAATTCAGTAGAAACATTAAAAAAAAGACTCTAAAGTTTGTTACGAAATTAATTTAGATTTTTATTAATGAAGTATCAACATTCTTGTTCTTGTCAAAACATAACGCATATTTAATGAAGATACATCTTTTTAAAAATTTTAACAAACCAATAATGTTCTAGAAACATCTCCTAAAGATTCTAATTCTAATATAGATGATATTACAGACTTAACAAGACCTAACACAAAAAAATATATAAGTCATTCAATTTACCTGTTGTCGCATTAACGTAGCCATATTGTCCAGATACACACTATTTACGATAGACACTTCTGGTTCTAAAGGTCTAGGTGGCCGGAATGGAGCCTAAAATTATTATGAAATCATTAAATTTTACTTAAAAATTATACTTTACATTCAAACGTCAATCTAATTTAAGTAAAAGTCGACATACTTTGACAGTTTGTACCAACTTTCAAACCGACTTGAGGCTTACTTAAATGTGTTTTAATTTAAGTATTCTTCACTTAATTGATAATTACTTACTAAATTCGCTTACGTATAACTTCATAAAAATGATGCATTCGAAATTATTCATAGTAAAAAGAAATCTTGACTGCGTTAAGGACTTTTAATAAAAAAAATAGCTTTATCAAATAAGACTAATTTGTTGTGA
The DNA here is from genome assembly GCA_026213755.1 of Eurema hecabe. Taxonomy (NCBI): domain Eukaryota; kingdom Metazoa; phylum Arthropoda; class Insecta; order Lepidoptera; family Pieridae; genus Terias; species Terias hecabe. Next base: position 5,006,257 of record JADANM010006230.1, on the reverse strand, counting down.
TTGAATTTTTTTTTCTCTTAAGCCCATTATATTAACCAGCCAGTTATGATTTTATCTGCAAGTTAGTATTTGGGTTGCTAGCTGTAACGCTGTATCTGCTTTTTATTTGTGCTAATTGCCGTCACTATATTTATAATCTAAAGAAAACTATTGATACTATTACTAAATATTGATTTATAACTACTGAATAATTTGAATAGGACTGGGCTTCTATGAGATCTCAAAACTTTTTACAATGGAATGACTGCATCGAGAGACTTGTCATTTTTTTTAAATTTATTTATTTATCCTTTATTACATTTATAATATCTTATAGACTAATTGTACAGAGTTAAAATGTAAGTACAGAAATGTAATAGGCGGCCTTATCACCAAAAGGTGATTTCTTCCAGGCAACTTATATCTTTAACTACTGTAGCCAACAACACTTATACTCTGAGATTGATTTGTATACATTTCATTACATGCATTATATTATTATTGACTTACTTGTAACAAAGGTCTCTGCACTCTCTTCAAGTTGGTCATCCAAAATCTCTGTTGTCGCCTCGCTATGAGAGCCGCCCGTATCGCGTTCTCGAACACTTCATTGACACCGTAATACGTGAATACTGATGTTTCGTAGTAATATATGCCGAATTCGTGGGCCAACGCCCGTCCTTGGTCGGGCATTACTAGATCACTTTTCCTGGGTGCTCTAGAAGTATATAGTATGTAAATATTAATACGGGTTCTATACGTATGAACTGCTATGTACGTATTTTTAGGAACATATTATCCTTACTAATATTATATGCGAAAGAAACTCGGTCTGTCTGTCTGTTTTCCACCACGCTAAAACTACTGAACCGATTAGAAAAAAAAATTGGTACAAAGATAGTCTAAAGCCTGGAGAAGGACATAGGCTACTTTTTTTTTAAATCAACCCCCAAAAGGTTGCACGAGGAGTTGAATCTTTTTATCATTTTACGCTTTCACGGCCAAACCGCTGAACCCATTGAACTTAAATTTGGTACACAGAAGGTCTAGAGCCTGAGATAAAAAATAGGCTACTTTTTAACTATAAAAACAGGGTTAGAAGTGGGGAAGGGGGATCAAAGTTTATATGAAAGTCCACGCGGACGGAGTCGCGGGCAACAGCTAGTAATGTTAATCTTTAAGAATTAATTTCAAATGTATTCTTATATACATACTAGCGACCCGCTCCGGCTTCGCTCGCACATTTTATGGTTAAGCTATCCTATCTTTTAAGTTGGACCAAACTGCACACGGTGTGCAAATTTAATTTAAAATCGGTTCAGTAGCTTAGGAGTCATTTGCGGACAAATAACGTGACACGTCATTTATATAAATTAAGATATGGGAAGAGAGTATGTTATAATTTTGATAATACTTGTATCTACTATCTACTTACTTTGCTAACTATAATTTATTCCTTAATTTTAATAAGCAGATTAGCTATTCAGCTATAACTTACCTGATAAAAGGGCTTCTATCTTTACAATAATTCAGATACGTTTCATCTCTATACATATAACGCAAATCATTTTTACAGCCAACTAGTAAAACGGGAGTGTTGGGACAGAATCGTCTGAAACAATACATTTAAAAAACACACACATTAAAAAACTATCTAAATATATTAACATAGGTACATACTACATATAGAACCAAGTGTTGGTTTGATTGAAAAGTATATTAGTAAAGTAAATGAAATAAACAATAACTCTTGAATTAAAGCCAGGTTTGTAGGAAAATTACAAAAAAATTAACGTGTAGTACCTGTAGGAATTGACATACGAGTTATAAGTAGGTACATTAATGAAATTTTTTTTTTTTTTTTATATATATATATACGGCTCATTAGTAGCGATCGCTACAATCCATAGCCTATTTATTTCACTAAAGGAACGCTTTCAATATAAAATAATAAAAAACATTGATATTATTAATTAAAAGCGTTATCAAAAGCTTACTATAATTTATCTATTTGAAAATTTAAAGAAAACAAAAAAAGAATTGATATAAAAATAATCGTAATAAAATACGTAGGTGTACTTACCGTATTTCAGGATACCACATGACACCACAGTTTCTTAGCGAAATCGGATTCGTTATTGAGAAACATAGAAGTACTACGTCAGACCTGCACAAAGTTAAAGCACTTAAATAAAACTTAGGACCATAACTATTTCATTATTTCTATCAATAAGTATAATAACAAAACCAAGTAGTACCTAGTACTACCGGAAGACTATTTTTCCCTCCCTTATGCTATCCTATATTCCGTTTTGTCACAAGTCCCTTCCTTTTCCCTATTTAAAAGCTTTTCTAAGTTAAGGTACTTAATTTCGCGACAGCCCAAGGGTGAGATGGTCGCTCACTTTACAAACATTGTGACCATTTGCCTGCCATAGCACAAAATAATATAAACTTAAATTCTTTTATCATAAACCGTTACGCTTCCTCAATAGACTTAAAAAGTAATAATCTAATTATTCTTATAAACAATTTATACAAAAAACACAATATCTAAAACTAACAAACCGGCTCAAGTTAAATCAATAACAAATATTACCTTCTTACAAGTCAGTTAACTCCCCTACCGCGATAACTTATTCAAATGTATTCGATATTAAAACCAAAAGCCTTAACCTTGGCCCTGAAGGCTTCCCATTCATGCATTTATAAAACTAGTTTCTTATACTTTCTTAATGGTTTTTACACGTGCTAGTTACTAATAACATATCTAGGGAAGTTTTTTATTCCAGATTTTTATTTAATAAAGGCTAGCCATCTGATGGATGATGCTCCGTCCACGCTCTTGGAGCTTGACGGCTATAGGATGAGTTGCCGGCCCTTTGAGAAGAAATACGCTCTCTTCTCGTATCATATTGCATTGGAAATACCACTGATTCCACAAGGTGGCAAATAATTTATTTAAAGTACGCTAGGGTTGACTGCCAGCTGTCATAATGGTATTGCAACCTGTGACGTACAAAGTGGTGGTGGAATTCAGCAGAGTATTTACCAAATAGTTCAGCTGTGTATACTTTTTAAAATGTCCTAGTATTTTTAAATGTTTAAGTTAATTTCCTGAAAATACGTACTCTACGACCAATAAGTTTTGAATCCATTCCCTTCAAGTTCTATAAATTTAAGGATCTTTATCAGCTATTCGTTCTCCATTCGTTTCCTGGTTTGTTGTTTATTCAAATAATGATAAGTTTATTCCTCAAAACCGCTTTTAACCACATCTATTTGAAATCATTTATCGGACATGAATACCCTTTGTATGGTTACTGTCTCAAATACTTGGTATATCCGATAGCTGCGGTTACGGATACGATTACGACATCACTAGTTCTAAGTCGATCGCATTGTTATTTAACCAATAGATTCGCATACTATGAACACATTTTTATAATAGCTAACATAACATTCTATGGCTTGGCTTGCAAGGCCATTACACCGTACACGCTAAAATATAATTTTGCAATGTCCAATTTAATGTTGGTTCTTTTTGTAATCAAAATCGATTGAGTTTCTTAGAACTGGTAGGGTTTTATGTAAGTCACTGGTTACCGTCATAAGAACATATCTATATTAGTATAGTTGGAGTTTTTTTTGTTTAAATTACGACGATAACGAAATACAAATTTCAGACAAATGCGTTCAGTAGTTTTTGCGTGCAATAGGAACAATTACAAACAAACAATTATAATATTTCGCATTTATAATACGAGTATATTACGATGGGATAACGTGGATAAGCGTATTCGTTAACTTTTGTAAGTTTCTGACGAAAACTAAGCAACCGATAAAATTAAATAAATTACCAAGTAAGATAGATAAGATAGGATCATCTAGGTGCATTCAGTTTATGCATGATTACCTCGTATAAAATAAACGGAAATATTTAAGGTAAATTTCAAATAAAAAAATAGAGACACGCGTGTTAATTTTAGGCGCAGAAAGAGAAGAATGAGTAAAAAATAAAAATAAAAATGATGTATCCTATATCCTCTTATAATAATATAAACTATTTCTTAATTTAAACAAGATCTCAAGCTTTATTGACCAAAAATCAATTTTTACAAAAAACAACATTTTGAAGACACCTATAAGATGTTACCAGAATTAATATAATATTGCCATATTCAAAATTACCGCAAACCTCAACTATTTTGAGCGATGCATTTCTCGCTTATTATTAGATCGGTACCTAGTAAACGACCTTGATTACTCATCGTTGTATAACAGGATTAAATATTTGTGCGTCCATCACACAACGATAGTATTGTAGGAATAAGAATTCACTGTCACTCAGTAAAACAAATTGTGGAAACTACTAATAGTATAATTATTCGCGGCTTAAACAAGGTCAAAAAGATTCATAAGAATAAAGTTATTTTCCACAAATCGTTTTTTTAATTGAATGTTGCTATTATGTTTCGATTATTTTTTTCGAACTGTGTTGCCAATTTCTTAATTTACCCAGTAGATAGTAAAATTGTCAACATAGGCATAAAATTCTATTTTTTCTTGTACATATAACTAACATAATATATTATATTTATATTTTAAAAGAGAAGATTCGGGATATAAAGTATCTCTTCTCTAAGAAGATAAAGGTATTTTTTGCTAGTAGAGACATAAGAGGAAAGACCGAACGTAGTTAACAACGAATTAAAATACGATGATTTAATTTACCGCATAGACACGGAAAGAAATGAATGGATTTAATAACTATAAAAGCAAGGTTCCCAAACAATTACCTTCCGTAAGCGAACCGCCTATCCTTTTCATGGTCGCCAAAAGTATCCCATAATCTGAGTGAAACATTTACTCCGTCAACTACCTCCCAGGATCTTTCTAGTACCTTAAAAAAATGAATAATCATTCCTTAATTGACCATATTTTACCTTCTATACAAAATAAAAATTATTGTCTAAATTACCAGTAATTATTTAAAGTCTGTACAAAATAACCTGGATCTAATAAACCCTATCCTTTAGAATGGGTCATTCTAAAATTCACAAAACTACCTCTTGACAATTAGAACACAGATAATAATAATAACAATCTTAGTATAGACATAAAAAATGTCATTCCTATTAAATGATTGTTCTACTGTATTACCGTCACCATATAATCTCTCCCCATTCTGGCTAAATCATTGTAAAAATCATTTCTACATTAATTGTAATAATAATAATAAGACATTATTTCTTCCATGATACATGATTCTTACAATATAAACAAAACATTTTTTCGAATATGTACATTTGTATTTTGGAAGACTTGTGACTAAACAAGGCTTTTAGCCTTTATTTAATGACACCAGGTCTCCCTCAAACAAAACAAAAACAAAAGTTTACCAGTAACAAAATGTTTGTGGATTACCAGTAACAAAAAATAAGTATCCAAAAAGTATATACTTACATCTTTGTAAATCCGGTACTGATCTATAGCCCAAACAGTTGGTACGTGGGTTGTCATAAGCTGCGACAGTGAGACATGTTTGTTACAAGCCCTTGCACAAATGAGCCGTGTCTTCCCAACTGCTGTGTCTCCTACTACGACACACTTTACTAACTCCTGGTGAGGTTGCTCGTTGTCCATTGTCTATTACAAACATTAACTACATAAAAATATTATCCTATAAAATACTTAATATTTCTAGTCCCAGCACTGCCTTGATCTATTGCAGAAACGTAATGTGTAAAGAAACTTGTGTTCAGCATCAAGCAGCATTACTGTATAGAGTGCCCATTTTCTCAATCAATTTTTTTCATCATATATAATATAAAAATTAATCACCATGTAAGTAACTGAACCAATTTGTATAATTCTTTTTTTAGAAAATTCCTAGTAGTATGATGTTTTTTATGTATGAGGAAAGTGGGGTATTTTTTTTATATCATAGGGGACAAACGAGCAGGCGCATCACCTGATGTTAAGTGATCAGCGCCGCCCATGAGCACTCGTGTTGTTACAAGTGTGTTGCCAGCCTATTAAGGATAGTTACGCTCTCTCTTTGAAGGTCCCCAAGTCGTATTGTATGTGTATTTGTAGAGTATAAGCTTACAGGAGTAAAGTGAAGTTGCATTTGGTAAGCTATATATACAAATCAGCCACACTCCACGGGTTCCACATTAAACTGGTTCTTATCAAGTTATTTTAAGGTAATGTGTAATAGCATACATCACTCTTACATCTTTAGTTTCGCATTAAAAGAAATAAACTTTTTATATTGGCATAATCATAAACATCCATTGAATAGCTTTAAACTCATTTTTTTTTCACCATTGCTATTATTTCTTCTTCATTATTATTTTATATGCAATCATTTTTTTATTTAGTGTTAAATAAAAAAAATAGTATGTATATGAGCAATTGTATTTTTAATCTCTGAAAATTTAAAACATTATATCTACAAGCTTTTTAATAAGAATATTATAAGTAATATAAGTAGGCCAAGAATTGAGATCTTTTTATCATCCTAAGAATATCAACAATGCCTAACAAATTATTCACATTGAAAGTGACCAATCAAATATATATTTTAATCTTTTTGCGGCGTTTAATCTATCCTATTTTAAAGATGCAAAATAGAAATATCGTAAACATAGTAATTTATTATTGTTAAACATTTTAATATGTATTACCTTGTAAATTATAACTTTAATAATTATATCATAGTGACTTTTATTGTAGACACACGTTTTCTTCTTTAATTTTCAAAAATAACCATCATTGAAAAACTGCTTAAAATCAAAACAAAAACTAGTAACTGTCATAAACAGCTGATGATTCTGACGCAGTTTTTTAAATGCGTTCATTTTGTGCACTTATTATTTAAACTTATAAATAATAAGTCATAACATATTTTAAATATGTATAAACAAATACTTTATGAATTTGTAAAACCCAAAAAATATTGATACTTAGCTTAAAATATTTTAAGTTAAATATGCTTTTAAAGAGTGTGCAGTATACCTGTAAAAATATTGCTTGAAATTTAATAAAACACTTTTTTTAATATGGGTAATTTAACGGGACTTACGTGATTTTCTCAGTTAAATTCTGAATCACTCTTATCAACTAATGTAATAGAAAGGATCATCTACACATTTTCACGATTTTACACTTTTTAATCCAACAATACACACGAATGAATTACTAGCACATTTTTCTTTAATAATTCTGAAGAGAATATCGGCAATAGGTATAGCTCATAAGCTATTTCAAAGTGAAGTTGATTTTGTAGCAATGCAGTGTTGTGCGCATGTTTTATGAATGAAACCTTGCGCAGAGCAGCAAGCAAAGAATGGCTCAGACGAGCGACATTTTAATTCTGATAGGTATTGATAATATAAGCTAAGTCAATGAACTTAAATATAGTTTGTTGCGTTTGTAATACTCAATTATTCCCTGACGGCATTTGCTAAGAAGATAAGTTACTATAATTAGAAAACATCTTGAGCAAATTGATTACCAAATAGACAACATCCTTATTATACTAAGGCTGCGTTCAATATTGAGAGTAAATATTCTTTTCTTTGTCGTGTTGTTTGGGTTTATTTGAACGTAGAAAGCACAATGAAGGTAATAAATAGATTGAAGTGTACGTGTAAACCATTAATCTTCTGTACAATTTTGGATAGCTAGGTACTAGACTAGCTAGTTATTATCCGATGTTCATTCCTTACGCAAAAGCGAACAATAGAAGAAAAAAATATTATGTATTGAATCAGTTTTCTTTGCCATTATATCTACGTTGTTTACGTTATTTAACTGATATACAGTGGGTATTATATGCTTCATTACCTACTTTGTTTTCATACTTTTCAAACAAAACCAGACTGGCTGAATTTAACAGAAAAATTTATATTTAAACAAAGTATGACGTCTGGAGTCAGTTTGCATTTGGTTCGAAAGTAAGAGCGTTTTTTGAGTGTTTGCGACTACTAGGTGTAGAAATGGTTGTTAATATTGCGAAAATGAAATTTGTCACGAGAAACAATACAATTATAATCTAAAGTGTAAAAAAACGTTATGGCATATTTCGCCTCACTTTGGAAAGCTAGGATCATAGAAAAACAACGCCAAGAGTATGAGAACGAGAAAATCATTTCATTATACGAGTCCAATACAAAGGTACCGAAGGACTCTGGGTTGAAATGGCGCATGTATGGCTACGATACGAAACAACGGATGTCTGGCCGCCTTAAAAAGATGTTTCCAGCCGGTTCTAAAGTTTCCAACTTGTGGCTGTACTTGAAAACGGAGCGACCGTTCACTAATTTCCTATTGAAGAGCCTAATAGGTTTCCTGGGCGGGATCTTGCTAACGTATCTCGGATTTATGTTCTTTGTATACCAATTGTCAATATCGCTCGTTCATGCTACCATAATGAGTTCTATTATTGGAGTCCTACTCACGGCCGGCCTGGCTTTCAGCTATAGAATTAGGTAAATATAGTCTTCTATCGCGTCAGTGCATTTGTTAACATTGTGTCAATTTAAACAAGAACAAACTTCTTCAGATAGGTACGATGCTATCATTTATAGTTTCCATGTTTGAGAATTTGTATTTCATCAAAGCGTATACTAAGGTCGAAGGGAAAACTGATGGTTAGGTTGTTGTTTAGTATTAAAATTTTAGTTTGAAAGCTATTTTAACAGCTTTTTCTTGGGCTACTGTCGCGTGAGACATGTTACCGTTGTTTTTTAGATATCCATAATTATTCTGCTACTTAGGTACTTGGAATACTTGGGAATAATTTTAGAATGTTTTTTTTTTTTATGATTTCTAATTTTGAAAAATTATCAATAAATCGATACTATTATAGTATTTAAATAAATACATAAATGATACATCTATACTAAATCTAAACTATTAAAGTAATTAAATTGAAATTGAAATGTATTTCGTAAACTTTTAGAGAGATGTGATATTGTTGTAATGTAGTCATTTGTTACGTTTAATAAATAAGTTTTAATAAATAAATAAATATAATAAGTAAATCCTGGTGGGAAATTTGACCATTGACGCCATAGACAAACAATGATTGATTGATTTTGATTGATTTGTTTTGATTTTGATTAGTTGTTTATCTATTACAATACCAAAAACTCTTTCAGATGTTTGGTCTTTCTATTGATACCACAATTCTTTTCACGCATCGGAAGATATACTCTCACATGTTACGCATTGATTTTGATCCTTACCGGACCTGCAACGAATACATTAAAAAACTCCCAAGTACTGACAGAGTCTATGGCTTGCAGTCAGGTTGGTAAAAAAAAATAAAAACTATTATATTATTTAGTAGATATGTCAAAAATAATGCAACGGTTATAAATAGAAATTATAATTAGTCAACTGCGTGTCAGACAACGCATACTTAGGGTTCCATAGAGAATTTTGTTATTTTTTTATTAACGTTAACGTTAACTTAATTGAGCGTGGATTTCTAGGGAAGCGTTGTTATTATTAATATAAATCTATCCAAATATTATAAAGAAGAAAAGTTTGTGTTTGTTAAATTGTAAAGGGTAATCTCGGGATCTACTGAACTGATTTTAAAAATTCTTTCGCCAATAGAAAGCCACAGTATTGCTGAGTGTCATAGGCTATATTAAAAAGGATTGTTAACATTATGCCCAACGAAGTGGGCACGGGTCCATATTTTCATATAGATAATAATTTAAGTTGTTTCAATGTTTCCACGTAAAATCTAATCACCGATTACCTAAGTTAAAACTATAGTACTTAACTTAGTAACTTAGTACCTAATAGGTACTTTTCTTTGGTTGACGTATGAAAAATAGTACCTACCTATAAAAATAACAGCACATAATTTTAGTAATGTATTTCGATAAGCTTGCACTGATATGGAGTGTGGAAATGAAAACTTGGAACAAATTATTTAGGTTACACACGAAATACATTAGTCATTTTCATGACACATACGTAGTTAAATCACGCATTTCATATGAAGCGATGTTTTTGTTTGATATAACCTCGCCTGTTTAACTAATTAATGGATTCGGTTAGTTTGATGAGGTCATATGTTTTTTTCAGTTATTTGATTTTCATGGAATTACTCCCTAGTAACTTATTAAAACCGTACCTAGTAGAGTTTTTGGGCCAGGAGCTCGTTTCATGAAAGACTATAATATAATATTTAATCTGTTCTATTTTGAAAATATTGAGTCAGTTTCTTTTTAATTTACATCGAACTAGTTTGACAGGCCGTAAAATAAAAAAAAAGTTGCTTAAACTAAATATACGTAAAATATAAGCAGGCCGTATTGACCGGAAAAAAACAGAATCGAATTTTACTCGCGTTAAGCCCCATAGAACATATAGTAACTAGGTAATTATAGGTAATAAAAAAACCTTCATAAGTTTTTATCAAATGGTTATTGGTCTCTTAATTTGGTAAACGTGGACCGTTATTTAAAAAAAAATTGTATGGAATTTATATTTTTAAATAACCAAAACTCTACAGGATGAAGTCAACAAGAATAGATTTATACAAACCATTTAAGCGGGAAAACGAGCTCAAAATCGTCACATTTTTATGATTACGAGTTGAAAAGATTTAAATTCATTTATTCTGTAGCTGGATGCTGAAATTGTTTACGGAACATTACTTCGTCCTTCGTACTTTATAGCTTCATAGAAATAAAATGTTTATATAAATTGTTAGGTTTGAATATCCACCTTGTATTACATAGTAATAGTGGTTACGTTTATCGAAAAAAAATATCATGACGGTTTTAATTCTTTTATAAATGATTTATATATTTATAACAAAATCATCTTGGAAAATATAAAAGAATCAACTATCTTATAAATTACATATAAATATCTGAACAGATCTGAAATACAGCTGAACGGATTACGATAATTTGTTTAAGAATATTCTTTCAAGTAAGAAGATGGTTCTTGAGCAGAGAAAAAGGGGTGGACTTATGGGTAGGGACGTATAGTAAGGGTTGCAGGTAGAATAGAATAGTTAATCACTCTCGGCCAAATACTCATACGCAAATTAAATTTAAGCACGCCTTAAGACCCGTACCTTTGACAGAATTGTATGGTGAAATCGGACCTGTTTAAGTTGTACTTAAATTTAAGTTGCGTTTCAGTATTCTGGCATCTATCTGATAAAACATGCCGCATGAAAATTTGTTGCGTAGTGTTAAGGAATTAAGCATACATAGGGACACACTAATAACTGTACCGTCTTCATATACTAGGTTTTAAAACAAAAGATAAATTTTCAAAGTAGTCAAAGCGCTTTTTCGTATAGTATTATTTAAACGTCATAAAGATCATTTGCTTCTTTATCGGTGATACATTCAAACACATAACGTAAATTTGTATGCTATAATTTTGGTCATAATATCCAATTTATAATTTTCTGGGAATATTACCTTCAAACAGGAAATGTTTTTTTTTATTTCTTCGGAAAACAAACAGTAAATAATAACATCGATTGCAAAAAAAAACAGAAATCTTTGGGAGTCCATTTAAACGTTTTGGTTGAAATGTAAAGGATTGCTTTACTATATAAGTATTATATAAGCGAAGATCATAGATAAACTATTTACTGATAAATTTTCACAGGAGCAAATAAAGTCCGACGTGAGGCATCTAACTGATTCCATGAAGAGCCCGTTCAATGCGATCAAGGAAAGCGTGCAAGTAATGCTTGGCAAAATTAAACGAGTTAACGAAAAAGTCGAGGGTATTGTGAGGAATATTGAGCGACTGGTCTTTAGTATTGGTAGGTGGGGTTAATATAATAAATTTGAAAGTTTGTGAGAATGTATGTATGGATGTATGTTTGTTATTATTTCACGCAAAAACGGCTGGACGGATTTGGTTGAAATTTGGTATGTAGATAGGTGATATTCTAGATAAACACGTAGAATACTTTATATCCCAGTTTTGCCCCGGAAACGGGAACTACGAGGATAAAAAAGCGGGGCTCTGTAAGTAATAAATAATACTTCAAGACAGCGCTATCTAGTCCCAGGCTAAGAAGAGCTTGTGTTCGTGATTTGATAACGAATAAATTACATATCATACTTTTACCTATCTTAGAATCTATTTATGAATAGAATGTTAAGAAACTTACATACTTTACTTACTGGGCCTGAAGTGTAATCTCTTCTTAAAACAGTTACCAATGTAAAATTGACCCAAATTCAAGGATTTTCAAATGCTGGCAACACATCTACAATTCGTAGACCCGTTCGTTGTACGTAATTGTAGGGATTAGGTCAAAATAACTCATTTTTATCCACTGTATCGTTACTTACTTAAATATATAAACGTTATAACGGACTAAACACAATTTTACTTTTAACACAATTTTAAAAGCGCCCACGTTCAGAAGCTCCACGTAAAATTTCGTAGAACTAATCCATTATTCATTTGGATCAAATAATCCTTGGGTGCACCTATTTCGAACACATTGACCCCAAGTTGACCTGCATCTGTGATCAATAGTGGCAACGTTTAGCTGCCTTATTTATTTACAGAATTTTATAAAGACCCTTAGAGTACCTATAGTTAAGTTTTGTCATACGTTTGTTCATATCAATTCAATCGCTCTTGACGTATAGTTATATTATTTAAAAAAACATTCGAATGTTTTTTTTAATTTTTTTTTAAAAGCTTTACCTGAACTTTACGCTAAAGTGAACTACGTAAAGTAAATTATAAAAATACAGATAACACATTGTTTGAACGTTATTGGTATTTGTTTCCGTGTCTAAATTTTAAGACAGAAGCGTATGGAATGTTTTCGCAATTTTTATAATTTGAAGCATAGGTGACACATCATATTATTAAATAGGTATGATATTAAGGAAAGTATAAAAGGATTTTTTCCTATAAGATGACGATTTAAAACTTATAATAAATATCTAGTAGTGTTCTATAAATACACATGTGTGTATACACACACAGACACAATAACACAGCTTAAAGAAAAGCCCATAGATAAAAAACCTTTTCATAACAGCTGACGTCATACAATCCTCATATAACTGGTTGAACTCGGTCGTAAACAAATGCAACCGACGTCTGGGAACACCGTACGAACATTGTATGAAAATGTTGAGGGAAGGCATTCCGAATTGTATATCTACCCTCGGACCGAAACTATCCTGGCTATGTAATGTCACTACTGTAGAGTCAGCCTGCGATATTGTCAAGTCATATAAGGAAATGTGCTATGTTGATGAATTTGCGAAGGGATCCTTTGCTGCTACTATTAGGAGAAGTGAGTGCTTTGCTTACATTTTTAACGTGTAGTCGGTGATTTTTTTTTCAATTCTTGTAATGGTTTAATTAGATGTTAGTTTCAGAGGTCAGAGGACCTTGTTCAATCAAAACTAAAAAACAACAAAAACAAACTTTTCAACATCATAATATATAACTATAAAAATAGTTTTCGAAACAAAACTTTTCTATTTCTGCTGTTACATATGATTTTAATTCCTTTTACTACCACAATACATAATCAAGTATTTCAGAATTGCGTGAATTCAGCAGTCGTTTTAAGAGAATATTCTACGCTGGTATGCACATCCATCACCGATTCACCATCAGCAACGCGAATCGATCAGCTAATCAGATCGCGGCAGGAATCATCACAGAAATAAGGAACAGAGCTGATCCATTGCTCACCTGGTTGTCTTGGAGTTCATGTATAACTAGCCTATTTTTGCTGTTGATCATCTTTAGGTAACCTCCTTAAAGTTATGCTATCCTAGTAAATATAAAATGCCTTGTATATTAAGTGTTTTTTTTTCATTCAAAAACTAATCTAGAGATTTAGCTGAAATTTTGCATGCAGGTAGAATGGATCCTGTACTATTATAATAGAGAATAATCGCTAGAGTATAAGCTTTTTTCACAAGAATACTGTGATCATATTGTGGTAATGGTACGATGATTGTCGTGGATACTAGCCGTGGGGCGCAGCTAGTATTCAAAGAAGAATAACCTAGATAGAAAATTAATATGACATATTTATGTAAATAATACAAACTGATAAGAAGTAGTGTACTTCAAATATAAGAAACATCATTAACCCTCAATGCATTTTCCAGGGCTAAATATTACCAGCACATGTACGAAACTAGATCCAGATTTGACAACTGCTACGTGACGAAAGAGTTGTACGAGCTCGATTGGAAACGGTTTCAAGAGGGAAGAGATACAATCCTACCGTTAAACAGGAGGGAGAGAGCGAAATATATTCCTGTAAATATTTGATTACCAACTTTATAAACCTACATTAAATATAACTATTTGCCAGCAATAAAAAAAACAAAATAAAGTCACTACAACAACCTTGACAGCTGGCAGAGTGGAATCAGCTCTCCCACGCGATATTTACAAAGCAATATGACTTGGGGTGCTTCAAGAAGAGAGCCTATTTCTTTTTCTAGGGAAACAACTCGCTCTAGTATTAATGGGCGGTGATGACCACTTTCCATCAAGGGGCTCGCCTTATCGTTTGCCCACTATACTATTTAAAATACCTCTAAATTTAAATGAAACATTTGTTATAGTAAATAAAAAATACGAAAGAATTAAGATTTAGATTTAGATATTATGAAATTTTCAAACCACAGCTTTTGTTTAAACTGAGGGTAGTTCAATCAATACGTTTCAGACCACCTCATTCCGTTTGGTGGCAACGGAGAAAGTGTTCATATCTCGTTCGGCTGTGTTCATGGCGATCACCACCTTCAAGCTGATGGTCCACATGGTGGCGGACTACAGCCTGTACTGGGTGCTGATGACCATACGATACCATGGAAGGTTCCAGGCTTTTGTACCGCGTAAGATGTTACTGTTGATTTGAAATAAACTTTGGTAAATAACAGAGAATATATAAATAACATTTCACGTTGTTTGTCCGTTATTGACTACTGAACCGATTTTAAATGAAATTTGCACACCGATTGATTCAACTTAAAAGATAGGATAGCTTACGTCTCAATGTATTCCATGCATAATATATCCGAGCGAAGCCGGGGTTGATCGCTAGTATTATTAAAAAATTTACCTTTATGGTTATGTACGGTCTATGTTTGTAATATATAATTATATATTACAAATACTAACTAATTAGTTTATATACAATACAATATGTTTTCGTAATAGTTGTATATCGCCGTCACTTTTATCTCTGTATAATGTGTTGCCTGGAAGAGATCATTCTTGAGTGATAAGGCCGCCTGAAAGAAATGTTAATCTTGTATATTGTGGAAGTGTGCATAAATAAATAAGAATAACTATAACTTTTAGCTGGTCCACCGGACGCTGGTATCAAAATAACAGGGTCAGGATTCGGGGCAGATATGTTAAGAGGTATACTGGATATACTGACGGTGCCTCTGCATATGCCGTCGTCTTCTCCCAAAGCCTGCCTTCCAAACCCACACCCACCGGACTTTCAGCGATATACTCAAATTGGTGAGTCGATTTTAGCTAGAAAAAGAATGCCTTATATTTAATTAAATGTCGATTCTTTTAACTATGTTCATAAATCTTAATAAACCCTAAAATACCCGAAAGTTTCTATGAAAATCTTGTAATTGCTTTGAAAGTTAATTGTTCTAGATTTAATGGGGTTATGCTCACATATCTATATATATATCTTTATTCCGGGGTTAGCAGGTTAAATGCAAAAACTCTATGCTAAAACATCCCGCTACGCGCAGATTCTTCCGACATCCAACATTAAATTACAACTTACTCCGATTTTTTTTTAATGTCAAGTGGTAAGGTAACATAGGTAGAATTTTTAAAGGTATTATCTTTACCCTAACCCCGAATATTATGTAGATTAGAATGCACCAAATTGGATCGTCATTTTTATATAGTGCAAGGTTATGACTTAAAAAATCATCTATACTTTTTAGCGAATCCTTTTTATATAGCTACTATTTTCCCCATTCTAGGTGTTCTCATAGTTTTATTATGGTTGTTCGCGTTGTTCGAGCCGTATGGTCTTCGCTTACGTCACGTGATTATGGGTCATTATCGACCGGAGCGAGCAAAAGCGCGCGCTACATGGCTCTATAACCATATATTGAGGACTCGAGGTAATTGTATAGCTTTGACATTTATTTATTTACATTTTAAACACATTTTTATTACATCATTTTCATTACTGACGACCGTTTGTCGCATTGGTAGCACAACTGCTCTCTGCGCGATGGGTCGTGGGTTCGATCCCCACACCAGAAAAATATATTTGTAAATTACATTTGTATTTTTCTGGGGTCTGGGTGTTGCTACGTATTGTATGTATGTATTTACAAAAGAAAAGTATGTATATGTAATTTATTCCGTTATCTAGTTGACTTAGTTCTTAGTAGCTTGTGTTATACAAGCTTCTGCTTAGCTTGAAACGAGATGGCGCTGTGTATAAATGTAAATATTAAAAATATTTGTTTAATATATAATATACACCTAAGGAATCATCAAGCGCATCACTATGAGTAAATAATAAAAAACAAAGTCGCTTTCTCTGTCCCCATATCATCATGTATATCTCATGCGGCTTATTAGATAGAGTGAAGGAATGATTCTAATATGATAGATGCATAAGATATGCGAGCCAAGCCGGGGCGGCTGGCTAATATAAAATAAAATATCATCCGTACTCATGAGTCATATTATGAACGCAAACGTTTGTATGTTATAAACGTATTTTTATAACACAGTTTTAGTAAGGGTTTTAATGCAGGTAGTTTCATGAAACTAGCCAGAAGGAAGCTACATCGCGAGTACAAGTATAGCAGCGAAGAACATCTTACCTTCCGTTACTGGGTCGACTCTCATTTACCGTTAGTTTTCTTGTTAGAATTTTATCTTTGAGCTGTTTAATATGAATCATGAGTTTCAAGCTGTGCCCCGCTGTTTACCCCCCTAGTTCCCGTTTCCGGGGAATAACAAACATATTATATCTGTACATACATTCCCATACATAATATTAGTAGGATAGGATTACTAATTGATGATTACGTCATTACCGTCTTACTAAATTATTTTTGTTTTTATAAAGTACTAACTTACGGTACCTAATGAAATACATTTTAACGAGAAGAGAAGTAATGTTACCTATTAAAATTATAAACGTGGGTTTAGAGAGTTTGTTTCGTTTTAAGGCAAAAACTACTTAATGGATTTGCTTAAAGTTTAAAATTATGCTATTAGATAAGACTCTGGGTTAACACATAGTGAATTTTTTTCCTAGTATTTTTACGTGAATAGAAACTGCGCACTAAAAACCGTGGGGCGCTTCTCGTTAAATATATCACATACAAAGTTACTTTAAAATATTTCGTCTCATTTTCTTGTTCTTCAAAGATAGAAAAGTTAATGAATTAACTTCCTCAAAGTTTTGTTTCACATTTGTTTATAGTTGCTACTTTCTGCGACGTCTGTTTGGAACATTGCCGAAGGAGCCCAACTGTCTTTTGTGCGAAACTAGAGAAATTTCCCAGGACTCTGATACGAAGTTAGTCCGGTAAGTACTTTGGAGTAATTAGTTAATATGTGTTTTGTATAGGAGAATGATATAGACTCCTCTTTATTGAGCTAACCTCCTTATATAATAAGACAAATGTTTTTCGAGTTAATGAGGATGTTCCAAGTCTACAAATCGATGTTGAATGAAAATTAAATCAAGACTAATTAAAAATCTTCAGGTTTCATGTGTTAATGAATTAAATAGTACTGACTACGACGACCAATCACACGAGTTACTGAAGCAGCAATTATCCTTAAACTAATAACGTTCGAAAACTACTACAAGTACAAAACTTACTAAGTAAGCCCTAAAAAGTGGTCAACCGCTACACTGTTTCTTTAAAAAACGCCCCAAATCGTATTCCTTTAAAATCAAAATCTGTCAAAATGGCTAAGCTTCTGACGAAAGAGCTAATATCGTCTCAAATTGTTCCAGGTGTGAAACACCAGGTTGTCCAGGTACATTTTGTAACAGCTGCTTCACAGACATCGGGGAACTATGCACTATATGCATGTCTCCAGCAGATTATGGAGACTATAGTGATATTAGTTTGGAGAAGTGAGTAGGATTGATAGGTGTAGGAACATGAAATTTAAATCGAGTCCGAACATAGTTCGCAATACTTTTTAATTGTGTAGTAGTTAGTACCTTTGAGTGACTAGTAGCTCATTTATACGTATAAATACCATATCTAAATAACCATAATACATATATGAATTTAGGGACTATTTAAAGCCAGTGATAAATGCATGTCCTTATATTATTTCTAAAATGTAATATGTAAATTTAATAAAATTAATCACTTCAAATGTTTCAAATGAATGAGTTCAACTACATGAGTAAGTAATAAATTTAAGTCGTGATAATGTTATGTTCTATAAGTACAAGTACATATTAGTAAATTCCCTTACAGAGGTTCAGATGACGATAGTGACGACCAATACGATACAAATGAGTGCAAGGATGATTCTAGTAAAGATTATATAAAGCTTAGACTTATACAGTCCAGCCCTAATGAAGAACATACAAATGAAAACCATAGCCAACATAGTGATATGAAAAAATACTTTTCCTATTACACTAAATCTAGAAACTACGACGAATGTGATGAAAACACTCCTCTTACTAAACTTCATGCAAATTCTAAATCGTTACATAGTTACGAATTAAACAGCCAGGAAATAAAAATTCATAAATACGCAAATGATGGTTCTCAAAAAACTAGAAAGTCTACATACAACGCCTTCAGACAGCTAGCCCTAAATCATCAAAGAAAATCTTCACAAAAGGCTAAAAGAAATGCCAGCATACAGTCTTTTATAAGTCCACTTTGCAAATACTTAAGAAAACCGAGATGGAAATTTAATTTTCGAAAAGTCTTACGAAACAAAAGAAAACGCTATCATCGATTTGGATGTTTTAAATTTAAAATATATGGTGCTATTTCCAAATATTTTCAAAATACTGGAAACATTTGTGACTGCATACTACATAATAATTTTAAATTTGTTAGATATTATATTAACTACACCAATATTCACTCAAGGAGAAAACGTTCACGAAAAACGATTAATAAAATAAAGCAAAAGAAGAAAATGAAAAAGGCTCCTAAACAAGATAATAGCGAAAAATCACCCAGTAAAAAAGTACATTTTTTAAAGAAAAGACCTTCGAATGTCCAAAAGTTGACATTGAAATGTAATGATACATGTGACGCTAATGAGGGCGTAATTCAATCTGATAATGCTAATCAAAAAGAAACTACATCAAAAAAACTTAATAAAAAAGGCAATAATAACAAAGATAAGAAATCCAAAAAGAGAGATAACAAAAATAAACAAAGACCACCTCAAGGTATGCCTTCCGACGGTACTAAAAGTTTTAACTGTGCTAAATCGTTCTTCACTGTATTTTCGACCTGTATCTGCCGAAAACCAAAATCAAATAAGAAAAAGCAGTGCAAATATAAAAAACAGGATACCACATTTAATAAGAACAAACAAAACTTCAAGAAGAGAAAAAAGAAAGACGAAAGCGTGATACAAGAAAATCTTAAAATCAAAGAAAAAAACGAGATAGCTAGGAATTACAGGCTGACCACGTACTTACAAGATCAGTGTTGGAATAAAGTTAAATGTCCGAAATTTTCCAAAGACGCGTTGAACAATAAAAAGGCTGTAGATGACTTAGTCAATTTAAGAATAGCTGCAGCTACGAATAAAGCGAGGGAGGCTGAACTTTTAAAAGTAAGTTGGCTTTTAAACAGTTGACTCTTGATATTCCTGTTATGTTTTAGCTTGGGATAAAGATAAGCCCCCAACTCACAAAATCGAACAAAATATATTTCAATTACTACGAAAAAATAAGATAGCTAATTACATGAATACTTATTATCTTATAGATACTAAAAAATACACCTAAAACGAAATCACAGAGCTGTAATTGCCCTGATAGTTGTTGCATCTGTTCCCCAAATCAAATGACCTGTTCCAAATGCAATAAACCCAAAAAGCGCAGTTTCTTCAGATTCAGAACAGGTTGGTGTCTTTACAATATTTTCCTAAAATATATCTTTACAGTACTTTTATAATGCCTTGGAAACCATTTGGTTAGATTACTAGCCGACTTTACGAAACTTTAAAATGATATTCTAAAAACTATTTTAACGGACTTCAACAAAAGGATGAGGTTTCTCATTTCGAACGTATATTATATGCTTATTTATATCTAGGATCGATACCATACTGTTAGTAGGAACCTAGTGTCCTTAACTACCTTATAATAATTACCTTAAAATCATAATTTCGTCATTCATTTTAGATAGTGTTTAGATAATATGTTTTTAAAGAAAAAACCTATAAAAAAAGAATATTAATTCAGCGATAGCTCCACGTTACAAATTTCACCACTACGAAAATAAGTATAGATTATATATATTTTATTCCTGCCAAATATTTCTAGACAAAATTATGCTTAAAGACGCGTGCCTACCAAAAAAAGTTTGCTGTAAAAACGTCAGGAGAGCCGAGATCGATCAGGCGGTTTCCACGTCATTTGCTGAAACCACGAGCGATTTGATACAAGTCCACGAGTTTGATAAACGTATGTAAAAACCTTTTATGTTTAAGGTTTTAAGTTTTCTTACTCGTGTAAAAGTACTTATGTGTTAGTCTAGGATCTAATCTACTTTTATGCAGAACTTCATATAAATATATTTAGTAAATTTTGCGTAAAAATGCAACAAATATACTTACAAAAATTGCGACTTTTAATTAAATTAATTAAATTAAATGATAGTACATATCTTATCCTACCAGTATATTTAAAAGGCGAACAAAATAGAAATACTAATATTTCTAGATGCCAAGTCATATAATTTTATGTCTGTTCAATGCTAACGAATAAACACGTGATATTTTTGAGAACTTTCATTTACTATGTGAGGAGTATTTAAGCGTTGAAAATCTTTGATCATTGAATATAATATTATTATTATTTGACACGTATTTGAAGACACGCTGGTTTATATGCAATTTGAATAATTTCAGCGTTAAACAAAGCTACCGACCCTTACTCACCCAGAAGACTGGATTATTTTAAGTCGACTGGAACCGCCTATGATAAGATTGGTCTGAAAGGGTAATCTGAATTGTGTATTTATTTAACGATAATTTGTACCGTTTTATTTTACTATAATTTTTAATGATTTTAATTAATCGAGAATATTAGAATAGTCGTTGTTCAGTTAATCGTAAATAGACACACAAAAGTTATGATGAACCTGGTACTACGTATGTTATGATGTTGAGTTCTATTTTTATATATACAATATGTAACATGAATGTTATTTTCTTTTTGATGTAGTTTGGATTGAAATATTATTATTCCAATGTTTCGCAGATTAAAGTTGTACAACTTCTTACGGGATACTAGGATTTGTGAAGATCCGGTAGGTAACGAAACAATATCACATAAAATAAAATAAAAAAACTTTTAATTGGTGGATCCAATTTTTTTTCAGACTCTACCAATAAGTTATGGAACATCAAATGTGCCTCCGAATAAATATAAAAGATGCGACGATAAAATTACGAATTCTATAAAATCTTTACAAATTAAAGATATTAAATTGTATGTATACTTCATGTTATTGTAAACTAGAAGGACACATTGATTTCAAGAACAAAGACTGTATCCGTTTACTTTATTTTAAAAATCTGTTTTTAAAAATGGCAACAATTATCTTTTCATTTCGTAGTTATCATTGTAAGGGGTTTTTTGAAAGTTTAAAGTGTTCCAATTAACACAACTTTTTTTGCATACTTTTTTCGGAGCATCTAGGACTTAAGCCACCTGCATGCCAAACCTCTAGCTAAGTCTGTAGTTTTTGTGTGTTTCACTTTCATAGTAGATTAATAGTTGACATAAGTATAATCATAGTGAAAAACATTGTAAAACAGACAATAAAAAATACTCGTCTATTACTTTATTGCAGAATACTATCAGAACGCTTTCTACACGTGAGGTAAATACATACCAGTTTTAATAAAATTTGATTGAAGTACTAGTCATTCCTGTAACTGCTCATCATTTTAATTGACTTACTTTAGCATCAAGAACCCGGCTCCCTTGATAAAAAATCTATATAAAAGCTTGAAAAAATCCTGCAAAACACCGCATACTCTTTACAGAATAAAGCATGAGAAAGAAAAGGTATACTGTCAAGGTAAGATACTACTTTCTAGCATAAATACTCATTTAGTTAAAAGATATATTTAATACGATTTGTGATATGATCAAAACATTTTTTGGTTTAATATTTTTCATTTCAGCACAAGAAGGAAAAGCAGTATTTCCGCTTGTCCAATCCAGGTACTTTAGCATAGTTTCTAGTTTCGAAAAATATAATGTTATTTTCAGTAGGTAGCTTGTTATTCTATACAGGTTTTTGTAATTTGATGTTGGTATGAAGTAAACGAGTGTACTAGTCGTCTGTATTTAAAGCATTGTTTCTTTAGACTACCAAAAATTAAACCGCTTCTTAAAGTGACTTTAATCAGTGGTATATTTTGTACAATTAAGTTCTTGTCAATATGCTGGTGAGATGCTGGCACAAGATCGAGGCACGCAAATGAGACAGAATAAAGAGCCTGAAGAGAAACCTCCGCCTCAAATGTGTGGTAAGTATTAGGAATATTGTGTTTGTGTCAAACTAACTCATGTCCTACTTCCGTTTGGCAACAATGGGATAAAAATAGTCTTCTATGATAATCCAGGATATTATTATTAACCTGCATGCATAACAAGTGATCTGACTGAATCTGACAAATCCATTCAGTAGTTTTCGTGTAAAAGAGACCCTCAAAAATCTTTTTAATTTCATTTTTGTTAAGATTTTTTTGAATTATAAAATATGTATAAAAATCAAGAAAGAACTATAAAGATGTTCTTGTATAATGTAACTTAATTTCTTAGATGCGGAAGTGGTAGCTATCAAGGAAACGTGCACGTGTGCCACGCAATATGACACACGCAAGGGGGAAGACAAATCGTGTTCTACGGACGCTTGTGAGAAATCAGGTATAAATTACATCAATAATAAAAATAATAATTACTAAATTATTAATATATTTTTCCCGTGTGGGGATCAAAATCATGACGCGACGCTTCATCCAGAAGGCAGTTGTGATAACACTGCGCCAAGCGGTCAAAACATAAATACATCTTAAAATACTGCAAAGGGCAATTGAACGAACCCAATTGGTCGATATTCCTAGGATAGTTTGAGGAGGGATTTTTTAATTCGATAGCAATTAGAAATGATAAATATATAATAATGCTAATGTATTATTTCATTTAGAACACTGCACCTCCACCAAAAAGACTAAAGACAGCACCATCTCGGAGCTTATTTCTTCCGATTTCACAATGTCTTCTGACAGCCATACATCAGATATAACTCCTAGCGATGATACAAAAACCGACACAACAATATGCAGCAGAGTCGCTGTCGACCTAATTGATGAAACACCCATAAGACAGAAACACAATAAATACGTTAAGAAAATTAAAGTAAACGTCGTAACCAAACATACGCAAGGGACGATGACTAAACAGAACACAGTGTGTGATACCAGCACTTGTACTGAAGATTGGTGGAGTCCGATAGTCGAGAAGAAGCCTGTTAAATGTAACTTAAATCCCAATGAGAAACCTCGCAAGCTGAAATTAGATAAAGGAATAATCACAGACAAACAACGGATAGTCAAATTTTTGAGTCGTGCACAGATAATACCTAGAGGTTAGTTTTAATTTTGATGAATCGCTTATACTACTTTTCTCAATGTTTTGGTCGTTTTATAACGGACTTCATTATATAATTTTATTAAACTACTAAAATTATCTTTTGCAGAAGACATTTTATCTCCATCCAGATATTTATTAGAGGTAATTACAACAGCTTTCGTGAATTAATAAGTAGGACCTCCAAGTTCCAATAAATGATAGACAACACAATAGTTATAGGTCATACACACAACACAAATACAAAGATCACAATATGCAATTAAGACCTATACTTAAGTTGAATATAAATTTGAAATTTAATTTATATTCAAGTAAAACCTTTTTAATTTCAGTCGCAACGATATTACAATGAACTGTTCTCGTCGAAGTTATTTGCACCGCATGTTTTTCCAGCTCTTGTGACAAGGGTAAGTTAGTTTTGTGTTTGTTACCGGTATACTGACATGAAACACAGTAAAAACGTTTCTCATTATGTACTAGTAAAGCTTGCGTAAAAATTACGTAGACTAACGAATGGGTAGGATATTTTTTTAAAAATTTGAATCTAATATTGATAAGACAAGGCCGGCAACACGTTCGTAAATCCCTCGCGAATGTTATGGGCGGAGATGGTTACTAACGATCAGGAACCCCTTCTTCTCTTCTCCTCTTATATATTAAAGTGCAAAAACGCATTTTGCCCGCTTTTATTTATAAAACAAAGACTGTTTAGTTCGTATTTCAGTTAAAATAGATAATTCTATTTCAGAAGGAAAACGAAAAATTACAATCCAATAGACGATATAACAACATGCGAAAAAGTAAGTGACTTCCATTCCACTTTTTTTGTACTACTCATTGTAGTTATTTTATTTATTACTAAATATTAATTACTATTATTAATTACTAATTAACGATGTGAAATTCATTAATTATATTACTTTCTAGATAGGAAAGCAAAGAGGCTAGAAGACTTTAGCTCTCCTCGCGCAAAGGTAAAAGATTTTTTTAACATCACGACATATCTATAGCATAAAATATAGCAGCAATATTACTGTTACCTTATAAATGCAGTATTATTTCATTGTTTCATAATTTTGCTCCTTTTTTAATTAGGCTATTTACAAAGAAATATGATTTTAAGTGATTCTGTTTAACACAAAATAAGGCACACACACACGAAATTTACACAAAGTAAGAGCTAGTTTCATTCATTTAGCAAGGTTAGCTTCCAATCTTTATGGGAAAGAATGTTAAATATGTAATTACCGTTTCTATTATAAAGATTATTGTGTATTTTTTACAGGGGTCCAATATATTATTTCCTGAAAAACAATACGGTGAAAAACTGCGTCGAAATTATCATCAAAATGATTTGAAGAGGGCAGATAAACGTCCTAAAGACTTCAAAAAAGCTTGAAGGATATTTTTAGTAAAAATTGAACTGTTCTAGTGTTGTCCCTTTGAAAGTTTCGTGGTCAATTTGTTTTGGAGTAATAAAATATATTGTTTTGTTTATCAATCTTAGTTTTAATTCGACATTGTAACTTGTGTTTTATTTAGGTATTTATTGCTATGTATTGTATGTATGTATTTACAAAGAAAAGTATGTATATGTAATTTATTCCGTTATCTAGTGGCCATAACACAAGCTTCGGCTTAGCTTGGAACTAGACGGCGCTGTGTATAAATGTCCTGAAAATATTTATTTCTTATTTCTGTAGAGTATTACATTATTATTCTAAAATTACTAGTGTGAATCGACTGCAGTTCATTTCTTAAATAAAGACTCAAGTTAACATCAGCGTCTATTTGACGTTATTAAAGATATTTCTTTATTCAAATTGTCTATATATATAGTTTTTTAAAATAACTGTATAATATGTAATTGATATAAAACCTTTGAGTACTGACTAAAATATAACTTATTTTTTTAACTTACATCTACAAGTATTACCAGTAGTACCAGACTCTTCTAATACGATATAGGTATTCATATTTTTAAAGGTATTTAAAAAACTATCAAATTTATTTGAAAAAGCACCTACAATATGTTAAGAAAGTAAGGTATGTTGTTGTGCCTCTTAAATGAATCTATTTATGATTCATTTTATTAGGACATTCAATGCTGACGTAACGCAGGCTATAAATTATTTATGTGATTTATATCGCGGTAAATATGGGAAACTTGGGAAATTGGACAAGCGTCATAGCATAGGTGGATAGTTTTCCCTCTAAATGTGGATCAGAATGTGATTGACGGTGTTAAGGCAAACGCAATATCATGACGTAATAGATTAATAAATATTCGTCTCAGTATTTAGGGTTCCGCACGTGAAGGATAAAACGAGAATTTAAACAATAATTATTTACAAAGGCTCGGCTATCAGTCACCAACTTTATTTTGTAACTAAAAGGTCAACCCTTCAGAGATCCAGTGCTATTAAAACGAATAAAAAAACGATTAATCTTATTTTCGTTTAAATCAGCAGGAAATCGATTTTAAATTTTATTCACTTAAAAAAAACAATTGATTTAAAATAAATACTGAAGGAATACAACAAAAGACGAAGGATTGTTTTGCCGTTTTACAGGTACGGAACATTGCATTTAAGACTCTGAAACGAACTTGGTTAAATTTTATTTACAGACTAGTCGCTCGCCGCGTACCCGCGCATGCATTTATAGATCAGCATTTATGCCTGTATGTATAACTCAATAAATTTTCTCTTAAATCACTCAATCTGATAAAAACTGCATGAAGATCGGATGCGTAATTTAAATATTTAAACATAAATAGTAGTAAGGGAGTAAAAATTGACTTTATGCAATGCAATAATATAACAAAATAGAAGTAACAAACAATTTGACGAGTATTTAAGATTTATCTGATGCTATTGACATTCGTATTGTGGATTTTCATATCTCTAGGATAACATCTATTTATCAAATATGAGATAAATTTAGATTTGCGACGAGCGATTTTGTTACCTTGAGAACAACCTAGTACCTACTATTCGATAACTGTCGTACTTTCGTCTTACATAACTAACATATTAACATTTACTAGTTGTTACCCGCGACTCCGACCGCTTGGACTTTCATATAAACTTTGACCCCCCTTTCCCCCCTTATAACCCTTTTTCCAGTTAAAAAGTAGCCTACGTTTTATCTCACGCTCTAGACTACTTGTGTACCAAATTTCATTACAATCGGTTCAGCGGTTGGGCCGTGAAAGCGTAAAATTCTAAAAACTTTCAACCCCGTCGCGCAGCCTTTTGGGGGTTGATTTATATAAAAAGTAGCCTACGTCCTTCCCCAGGCTTTAGACCACCTGTGTACTAGAATAGGACATTATGATGGGCTATTTTTAGATCCGTACCTAAAGGATAAAATGGGTTTACTAGGACTCCAGGATGCAACATAACGGTCCCAGAATATTTAAAATAGATAATTACATAATACTAAAATAGTTAAAAGAGGCTTGCCACACATCAAACGATTTTTTTTGACGTTTTTAGATAACGCTACCAGAAAAATCCGTGCATGAGTCCGACTCGCTCTTGACTGATTTTCTTTTTATATACATGAATAAGTATACTCGTAATAGGTAATTTTATGAAGAAAAAATCGAGTAATTAATTCTTAGGTAAACGCTTGACAACACAATTATAATCATATCTTCATTGCGTTCGCTTTGAAATACGTAAAGTGTATTTCCCGTAATTTTTTGCTTAAAACCATCAGTGAGTAATTAGTAGGAAATTAATTTTTATATAAAAATTGTTGATACCACAACTATATCGTAGTTGTAATCCCATATCACTTGTAAGTGATCGCCTTATATTATTGTTTTGGAAAGCTATTTTATCAACTTGGCGATTGTATCAGTAATTGTGATCTCATTGAAAACATTTTCATAAGGGTTATTCCGTTTGTACTGTAGCTCATTTCAGCTATTAAACAGACGGTGAAGTGACGTCATATTAACACTTATCGCCAGTAACGAATTCATAATTCGAATTCTAAAACAGTTGCTAAAAACTCGATTTGTTTTCAAGAAGTTCAGGAAATAAGCTGTTCTTAAATTCAAATGTGAGTTTAAATATTGTTTAAAAAAGGAACGTTTTTTTTAATGTTGCCTAGTTTGTTACATAGATAATAAACTACAATTATGCATTCTTTTGTAAATATTAAATAATGATATATAGTTAACAATACGATGAAATCATTTTTATTGTTCAAAGATTAGCCCATCGTTGAGTCTATCTCAATCTTCGCTACATACTAGTATTATTTGGATTGCCGATATGACGACTCGTCCTTTGAAATTTTGGTAAGTAATAACTTCTTTTAATATATCAACTAGAATCAAGCTTCTCTTACTAAGTAAAAACTTAGATTGAGTCAAATATCATTTTCTTACCTTAAAAGTTTAAAGCCCGTTTAAAATTTTTGTTTAGGTATAATTAATATAATGGTTATCCCGAAAAACAATATTTAATAACATGAGTTTAATATTTAAAAAGCCGCAGTGGAGTTATATTTTGTGTAACTAATCCTAAAATAAAAAAACCCGTATGCATTTTTAATTAGGAATAATAAAAACTAATTTTATGAAAATGTTTTTCCACTCAGGTGTATTTTGGCTCTTATCGGAACTGGTGATGTAATAAACTGTTCAAAAAGTAAGGTACGACAGTTTCCTCATGGATTTTTGTTTGGAGCATCGACGGCATCATATCAAATTGAAGGTGGAGCTTTCGAAGACGGTGAGCTAAAAGACTTTTATGGTTTCTTTAGAAAAGTTATATATTAATATAATAGCTTCGCATGAATATAATATACTTAATATAAAAATTCTCACGTATAAATAGATCAATAATCAAGACTTATTTTCAATTGTTAGATATCTTTAATATAACTTTTTAATTACAAGAGGACATTTTGACGGTGTTTTTTAGAATTTTATATACCAATGTTACCAAATTCTATTAGAGAAATATTTCAAGACAACCTTGAACTATGTTTAAATGCTAAGAAGATATTTTTATACTAAGCATGGTATAAAAACAAATAAATTGACTTTTCAGATGTCTAAACATATTTTATGATTTAATAACTCTATCTAATTAACAATATATGCATAAAGTATAAGTTTACGTAATGGCTATTCTAGATTAAAAAGTTAAAGGATATCATTTCCTATGTTTATTTACAGGTAAAGGCCTATCAATTTGGGATGTAGCGACACACTTAGACCCTTCTCCTATAAAAGATGAAAGCACAGGCGACATTGCGGCTGACTCATATCACTTATACAAAAAGGACATAGAAATAGCGAAAGAACTCGGCTTAGACTTCTATAGATTCTCTGTTTCGTGGCCGAGAATCCTTCCAGACGGCTTTTCTAACAACGTAAACCAACGCGGAATCGACTACTACAACAATCTCATAGACGAAATGATTCTGAATGACATAACACTGTTCCTAACAATTTATCACTGGGATCTGCCTCAGGAGATTCAGAAATTGGGAGGTTGGGCAAACCCATTGATAGTTGACTGGTTTACTGATTACGCGGGAGTTTTGTTCGAGCATTTCGGGGACAGAGTGAAGCATTGGATCACTATAAACGAGCCTAAACAGATTTGCTATGAAGGTTATGGTTCTGATAAAAAAGCTCCGCTGTTGAACATGACTGGCATAGCTGAATATATTTGCGCTAAGAACCTTTTGTTGGCGCATGCTGGCGCTTATCATTTGTATGACGAAGCTTATAGAGAACAACAGAATGGTACAATTGGTATTGCTGTCAGTTTCTCGTGGTATGAACCAGCGTCGGAGTCGCAAGAAGACCATCAGGCTGCGTTGGATGCTAGACAATTCGATGTGAGTATTGGCTATGCACCCTTTAGTTTAAATATCTTAGTTCAATTTTTTAAATAAAATTATTGAATAAAACAAAGTGTGAAGACTTCATAATAATGTGCTGACTGGCAAATGTATTGCAAAAGCAACTTAAATTGATTTGAGTTATATTTGAATTACTTTATCCCTACTACATAAAAACATTTCGTAATTTCATTATATGTAACTCGTTTACAGTGGGGTCAATACATGCATCCAATATTTACAAACGAAGGAGACTTTCCAGTAGAGATGAAGCGAAATATTGCAGCAAAAAGCGCTGAGCAAGGATTCAAGCGCTCGCGTTTGCCGGAATTCTCAGCGACTGAAGTTACTAGAATACGAGGTTCTTCGGACTTTATAGGGCTTAATTCGTATACAAGTAAGATGGCGTATAGGGACGCGTCGGTTGAAGGCATGTATGTGGTGCCCTCATATATGGATGACATGGGTTCTGTGCTTGTTAAGGACCCAACTTGGCCTCAAGCTCAATCTGACTGGTTGCAGGTAACTATTACAAAAATTAGTATATATGTATTAACATGTCATAAAAATAAGAAGTCATTAGTCTCTCTCCCTCTCTCTCATATAGTATGAGGAGCAGAGGTTCTTCCTGTTAGTATTCCTTAATCACAATATGTATTATAATCAAAAATGTAGAATTAAATTTAAAATTTGTGTGGTTTGTCTAAACTTAATGTCATACTATTCAAGGAAGTGCCATGGGGATTCTATAAACTTTTCATGGAAGTGAAGAGACTATACGACAATCCACAAGTCTACGTCACAGAGAATGGATGGTCTACATCTGGTGGTTTGCTCGATGAAGACAGGATCCGTTACTTGAGGAATTATTTGTCAGCTCTGTTGGATGCTGT
Organism: Eurema hecabe; assembly: GCA_026213755.1. Lineage (NCBI taxonomy): Eukaryota > Metazoa > Arthropoda > Insecta > Lepidoptera > Pieridae > Terias > Terias hecabe. The sequence continues at coordinate 4,975,603 of JADANM010006230.1, read as the reverse complement.
GGAAGCTGGGTGTAACATCCAAGGCTATTCGGTTTGGAGTATGATAGATAACTTCGAATGGATGCAAGGATATAGGTAAGAGTACGATTTAAACTGTGCCTGTAAAGAAAATTAATTTTCCTAAACTATATAAAAAGCCAAACTTTTAAATGTATTTTTATTGGCTAAAAATATATCGTATTCTTAAAACAATTACAAATTTTCAGTGACAAATTCGGTTTATACGAAGTAGACTTCTCAAGCGCAGATCGCTTGAGGACTCCTAGAAAATCGGCGTTTATTTATAAAGAAATGGTTAAGAGCCGAAGTCTAGACCCTCACTATGAGCCTGAAGTATATCTTGAAGAAATTCCTGAAAATGAAGACAAGAAGGATGAAGATATATACAAATAGAAATAAAAAGTGTTAATTTCCACACTGTCTTTTATTTATTTGAAGCCTCACCTCAATAGTATAATTATTTTAGTTATGTCAAATAAAGCTTTATTACTATCAACCTTGATCACTTACAAATTATTTTTGGTTGTCACGGGCAAATAGTTATGTCTGTGTATAAAATATTAATAAGTCCAATGACATTTGATTTGACAGACAACCGACGTTCACTCCACAGTCCACATAATAAATGTCATATGTTTTGTTTATGTGTAATTGTTATCGTCACGCGTTTGTATGTGAAAAATAAATGGGAAAATGTGTGATTTAGATCAACCTATAAAGCTTAGCGTTAAGTGGAATGGAAAAGAATATGATCTCCCAGAACTTTCACGGTCTGATTCCGTAGCGATGCTAAAAGTTGCTATAGAAAATGCCACGGGAGTTAGACCGGAAAGACAAAAGCTTCTTAATGTTAAATTCCAAGGTATTTCCTATTTTTCTCAATTTTTACTATTATAAACTGCATCGCAAACATTCACATAGCTAATTTGTACAACTAAAATTAATAAAGCCATGTTTTTATTTAGTCAAAACTACAACAAATGAAATTCGCCTCATTAAGTTAAAGAAACTTCTTCAGGATCCATTGGAACCAATGATAATGAAAATAATTATTTATTTCATGAATTTCATACTGTATTTTGTCCCTAATTCGTTATATTGTATGCAGGAAAAGTAGCAACCGACAATTATGCTCTATCGGAGTTAAATTTAAAGCAAAATCTTAAGATTATGATGATGGGATCGTTAGAGGAGGCTATACAGGGTGCCCAGTCTAAACCAGACTGTTGTGATGATGTTGTTAACGACTTGGATATTGAAGAGGATGAAGTTGATGTAGAAAATCAAGAGGTTAGTAATTATCTTAATTGAATATATATAACACAAGGATATTTTTACTTTAAACAGCTTTATAGGCAAACCACATCATGCACTATCAGTGTTTTACGTATGTAATTACTGTTCCCATACTGTAGAAATCCACCAGCCTTTCTTTATCAAAATTTTGTGTAGGAGAAATCACTTTTTAGTGATAGTTCGGCCAATAACATTTACTGTATTTAGACCAGGCTAGAAGTTTTTCGCCGCGCAGCAGAAAACTGTAAATACTGTAACAAACAAATTTTAAATTGTATTGCGCACACTGACGACGAACCACCGCTGTTTGGTACAGTACATATATGCGACATTATGCCGCTGCCGCGCGGCGAACAACCGTAGTGCGCGCCTGGCCTTAGTCTGCACAATGAACTGTAAATATAACAAAGAGTAAATTAATAAATATTGGTGTTATGGATCATATTTGAATTTCTTATATTCTAATAGTACACAATAAATATATATTACAGATCTATTTAGCTAAAATCAATAAGAGGGTCAGAGACTACAAAATAAAGATACTAAATGAGCCTCGGCCAGATAAGAAGTTGTTAGTTTTGGACATTGACTATACTCTATTTGACCATAGATCAGTAGCAGAAACAGGTAAGTTTTATTTTATATCATATTATTTAAAGAAAGAGAAATGCTTACAAATGTCAAAACAATTGTTATACAAATAATCCTATGTGTAAACAGTTATGTCCACAATAAGATTACAAAAGACTTGGTCTGTAACAACTTAGTATTAAATTATAGTACAGAAACTCCTTACATATTTCTAAAAGTTTTATTATTGTTTTAAAACATAGAAGAGTTTCAAGTGCAGCATTGATCACTAAATATTAAGTGAATTGCAAGCTCGTTTGCCCCCTCATGTATAAAAAATTGTGTTAAAAAAGAGAAAATGGAAGTATCTTGCGACAAATAGGAATAAACGATATTGGGAGGGGGAAAAGAGCCTCAGAAATAGGTAGTCTATAAAAAAATATTTAGGCATATAATTAAATAGCACTACATTTTACGTTAAATTGCATATGATTTTCAGGTTACGAACTAATGCGTCCATTTTTACATGAATTCCTGACTTCCGCATACAGAGATTATGATATTGTGATCTGGTCAGCCACAGGTATGAAGTGGATTGAAGAAAAAATGAAATTACTGGGAGTTTCTACCCACCAGGATTACAAGATAATGTTCTATTTGGATTATTTAGCCATGATCACTGTACATACACCCAAATATGGTACAATTGATGTAAGTATTAATCTACACTAATATTTTAAAGGACAGAATTTGTGAGTGTGCATGTATGTTACTTCTTCATGTCTAAATGGTTGAAGCGATTTTGAAAAAATTTGGTAAACAGTTAGCTGTAACATGTGATTATGTTTTACTGTGGAAAATACATAATTTATTTTCCCTAATACACCGCGAGGCACAGTTAGAAATAGTTGAAGATAAATATTGCTTAGCTTGTAAATTTTTTTTCATGGTATTACAATTCTTGGGTGGTTATAATAACTCTAAACTCTTCTTCAATCTCATTATTTATTTATTAATTCCTTATTGCATATAGAATATCCCAATGATCTTAAATCTCTTGTTCTCATTAGACTTTTGGCCTCTTTACAGGTAAAACCACTAGGAGTGATTTGGGGCAAATACCCGCAATATAGTTCAAAGAATACAATCATGTTTGACGACATTCGAAGAAATTTTATAATGAACCCAAAAAGCGGACTGAAAATCCGAGCTTTTCGGCAAGCGCATTTGAATAGAGACAAAGATAGGGAACTGTTGCATTTATCGACATATTTAAGGGATATAGCCCGCCATTGTGAGGACTTTGACACATTAAATCATAAGAAATGGGAAAAGTATAAACCTGAAAAGAGAAAGCAGGCTGGTAGCAAGCGGAAAGCAGATGATAACACCGATAATTCTGGAGCAGCTACTAATGAATAGTTAGTTGTATCGCCTTAATGTTAAGACTGCAAATAAGACTAATAGTGTTCATGTATTTTTATCTATTCACCAAATTTGAATAGTTTAGTTGCAGGATTTGCATATTTTAAAGCTAGACTCAATGCGGCCAAGCCGTTTTTAACCTTTTTATACAATATATGTTTTAGGCTCTGCTGCAAATAAATTGAAAAATACTTTATCACGATACTCATTGGCGATAAGTGTTAAATGTAAAGGTTTTCTAAAATAAAACTCCATTAAAATTAAAAAACTTGCTTATTTAATATATCTGTTTAATTAAAAAATAAATAAGATAATGACTTAAAGCAATTGCATTTGAAAGCGAAAACTGCCTTCTAAATTTAATATTGTTGTTATTAAAAATTGTTTTATAATGTCACAAATCAATAACAACCATAACAATTAGCATAGGTTAACATTTAAATATTTATTACGTCAGGTTTGTATCCAAATTCGATATTAATCAGCAGAGGTTTCCAATTATATTAAATTGAAACTATTATTATTTAGTGAAATGTATTAGTATAAAATAAAATATATTCATTGACATTGTTTATGATTATATTCCTACTTTTACAACACACTTTGTTATTAGTTAAAAAAGAAACAAAAAATGCCAAAAGAATTCCCAATAAGTTCTCTGTTTCTATTCTTGTTTGATAATTATTACAGATAAATTGAGCAATGTAGTTCTGTCAGAAGAAAGAAAGTGTTTGTGGGATTTAGTCTTATCAAAATCTTAAGTACCTATATATTTTCTGCCCCTATTTATTTGTCTTGTTCTTATATATAAATGTTATATCAAAAATACTTTAATTTATACTTATAGTAAGCTTTAGTCAGTCTTATGTCTAATTGAGTAAAAATGGCAATACAAAAAAAAACTTACAATTTATAAAAAAATACTAAATTTCATTTCATAGTAACAAACACTTATTACTAAACAGTTATTGTAACAGTAAAAAAATATTCCATTATGTTAATAATTATCATATATGAGTATTTAACTATTCTAGAGATTTACGCTCTTTACAAATTCATGTACATAAAATATTATCGGGTTTATCACATGTGAATGCTATTTAAATAGGTTTTAAATATTTTTATGTTGTTTTAAAAAAATACTATATGTATTTATATATAATACACAGTTTTTGAACATTATTATAGTCTCTATTTAATATACTTTTAAATAATAAAAGTGATCTAGTATTATCTGTAACAAAATCAATCATAGAAATCATTGTTTTAATCTGGATTTTTTGTACTAACTGATGAATTTATTATTTGTACCTTCAGGGAATAGGGTGGTAGCATCTGCTTTTTATCAAATATTCGATAATTAGGAAAATCACCAGTATACTAAGAGCTGTTATCATTTACATTTTCAAAACAAAAGAGTTCTCTAATAACTTACCAAACTGGTTTTTTACAGATATAACATGTTAATAAACATTCCTTCAAATTGCA
>JADANM010006230.1:4944754-4957417 GCA_026213755.1 Eurema hecabe | reverse complement strand
TTGGACTGAGGCGCCTTTGCTTCTATACCCCTCAATTATTAAAATAATAATATTATTAGGAATGTTGTCGCATGTCAAAGTAATACATATACTGTAAAAAGCAATAAAACAAGCTATAAACGATTTTATAATGATTTATTTCTTAGTTCTAATCTTATCTCGTGGCCATGTGCTGGTTTGTTAATAGCTTTATTCTGAACTCTCATGTTACTGTAATTTCCTATCACTTTATAATGTCGTAAAAAGTGTACCATGGTGACCTTCATAGTCATGGAAGCATATATTTTTCCTGTAATAAGAAAAATTATAATTGACAAAAGCATAAGCACCTTCTTCTACCCCGAGGACGTGGCGGTATAGTACGCGTTGCGAATCTTTCGCGCTGAACGAAACCTGCGCAGAAGTCAAAAATAAAGTATCGGGGTAACGGCGCGGCGCGCGGGGCGCTGATCGTCGGGCGCGCGAGCGTTGATTGGTTGTCCCAGTCGTGTTGTCTTTCTCGCATCAATTACGAGCGCGATTCTACCGATGCGCAGCTATTCTCGTCCAGCGCTAAACATAAATGACGCGTACTATACCTATCCGTAACAGGATTTCCCACCAAATAAATTATAGTTTAAAAAAACTAAAAAACCACGCTTTTATAGCTAATCGAACTAAAAAGTAGAAAATTTGATATTGGGAAACTGTTATTAAATTATTGCATTGTCATCGGCCCTTAATACGTGTGCAAAGTTTCAAATTAATCGAACTTCTGGAAATCGGTCAAATTTATGCTCAAAGATTCCATTACATAGATACAACCCAAGCTAATATAAAGCGTGGTAAAAAAGGAACAATCTACTCATACTTAGTCATTGATTACTAATTTGAGCACTAAGTTATTTTTATTATTTGACACCACTATTTGATACTTGCCAATACAATTTCGACGTCCATAGCCAAAAGCTCCAAAAAGATTTGGGTTTTGTGGTAAACCAGGATTAAGCCATCTCTCCGGCTTGTACTCTTTTACATCGGGACCCCAAGACGGATGGTTAAGTGCTCCATACAGTGAAACAACACACAAATGATCTTTACGAAGAACTACATTTTCTGAAATAAAAAATATCCTTAGACTAACAATAAGACATGTAAATTTATCAATAGGAATTGAGCTATTTTAATTACTGAATTCTTGTTATTACCAGTAATTAAGTAAGTTCGTAACCTTTATTTAAATAACTAGTGTATAATACATTCAATAACTATTTACGACGATTATGTTATGTTAATTTGTAATTAACCCATACCTTACGTAAGTTACGTATTGGCTGACTTTTGCTCTTAAAACTGTTCACAATTTATATATTTGAGGTCGTATGACCAAGATAAATTTTCTTTTTTTTACATGCATTACAATTAAACAATGCGTACCTATACCTATTACGTGTACCTCGCCTTTTTATTGGAAGTCTGTTTTCGAAGAAATGTCTTAAAAGTTTAAAAACAGATTAAACAGATACATTGAACTAATTATATCACTTACTCAACTTAATATCTTCAGTAATGATTCTCGCAGTCACTGGTGCGACGGGACATATCCTTAACGTCTCTTTTAAAACAGCATCTATGTACTTCAAGTTAATCAGATCTTCTTTACAAACATCTCTGTCGGATTCACCAAGAACTTCGCAAATTCTAAAAACAAAATGGCACAATGTCTTACTTCTTCCACATTTTAGTGTAAATGAGCAAATGCCCTTCCATTTGGGAACAAGAAAATAGGTTTCCCCTCCCTGGTCCTAGTCTCAGAAGTCTATTTTGCATTTCCCACACGCTCATAATATCCTCTTTGTGGGAGGATCCATCAACTTTTAGTAGCATACAAAAAATTATTATAATTAGATAACCTATTAAATACTCACTCCTGGTAGCACTTTTCCTGAATATGAGGGTATGTACCGAGCAGCACCATCGCAAAGGCCAGAGTTGTCGAGGTGGTTTCGAAACCCGTCAGTATAATAGTGTTCATTTCGTCCTTTATATCCTTATCTCTTATTGAAACATTATTCTGGTCCAGCAAACGATACAAGAAGGGTTTAAATTTATTATCTGTTAACGAAAAAATAATCTATGGGTGTTATATCATGTATTAATGTCAAAAAGATTTTTTATACCTATCCTAAATAATTTAAAAATATCGATTTTATTGTATTTACAAGTTACGTAATAAATCTTAGATGTTTATTATGTATTAATCAATTAGGTATATTAGGTAAAATTATTCGTCACTAAGTACGCAATCAATGCTAAAAAGTGTGCTGTTAAAGTTTTAAGAGAGACATATTTTAATTTAAATCATTACCTAAATTACTAACCTGTTTCAGTAAATATTTTTGGCAAATTTTCATTTTTTTCTTCTCTGTGTTTTCTTAGAACCTTAAGCAAAACGTATCAAAATTTACTTACAGGAGTTACTTTTTATATTCAATGTTAAATATTTGATGATCGTCTTAATTAATACTCTTAGTTAAATTTCGATATTATATTAATTAATACATTTAAGCTTCATCTATAATAGGTATGTGGCAAAAGCAAAACTATGCATATCACATAATATTATAATGAAAATATTTAAAGTATTACAAATTAATAGTAACTAATTAGTAAGTTGTAGTTATTATCGTTGCTCAAACGGCATAAATATACCTATTTTAAAGGTCATAGTATTGACTTACACGATCGATCAACTCGTGTATGACACTGACGTCACGATCTTCCTGCTTCTTCATTTCAGAACGCTCATACAACATCTCAATTAAAAAATACGGTTTATTCACTCTCCGTATAAATGTGGACATGATGTCACGAAAAGTCAATATGCAGCTGTCATTAAATTCGCTCTGTTCGCTTATATCAACCCCCGCTGTGGTCACTAGAATCCAAATGCTACATTAAAAAAACCAAAATAAGGAAGCTTAAATGATTTTTAGCTATTATTTTGTTCAAAATTTCGTTATAATGATCAGTTAAATTTACGCTAAGTAATTTGTTAAGTATTTAAAATTTCCTTGCTAGTAATATAATTATTATTGAATTCTTTTTATTTTTGATTTTAGATTATATATAAAACAGACTTACAGCATATTGTTTCCAACGCATTTTTTTCTAAACAAAATAGTTGATCAAATGGATCTTGATCAACATGGTTTTTCCATTCACTAATTAACCGGCGGCCTTGACTGTTAAAAATATCCATGAAACCGTCCAAAACTTGCTGATTGAATGTTGGATTAAGGAATTTTCTGTGCTCCTTCCATACCGACACTGTTAAAAGGTGTAAAAGAATATAAAAAGTTTTTTTTTTTCATGACATAAGCATAGGTTTCTGTACAGCATGTCCGATCACGACATAACATTCATTACCCTTTATCTTTAATATAAAAATGAATCGCAAAATAAGTTGGTAAGCGCATAACTCGATAACAGCTGAACCGATTGAGATAATTCTTTTTTTAGAATAATCCTGGATGTACGAGGAAGGTTTTTAAGCAAAAAAATAATAGTTTCGGGTAGGATTAGGACAGCGTGAACGAAGTCACGTTGGGCCGGCTAGTTTCTAATAAGGGCTCTAACCTTGTTTGAGTATATAGTACGCTAATCTACGGAAACATTTAAGCTCAAGCATGAATCTCAAAAATGAACCGTCGAAAAAACAGCGACGGCATATCAATTGATTAATAAAATTTATTATTAGACATAAGGATATTTTTATATAGATTTTAACTCAACCAGACTTTTAAGTAGTAAGTTGATTGCAAATTTAGATATTAATACTGTAAAACAAATTAATTATTATTATTTTTTACCTGGTCCAAATAAAAGGCCATTGCCCAGAAATCGTTTTGACATTTTTTTCAAAACTCCAGGCTTGTGCATACAATTACTCAGGACTTTACTACAGTCCTCAGGGTCCGTTATAACTGAAAAAAGTGAAACCATTGTTGCGTTACATATTTGTTACATATTGTAAAGAGGTTGAAAAATGTTTATTGTCAATGATGGCCAATTATTGTTAGCTTTGCAACAGTTCATGGATGAAGGTGATTACTATCGGGTGAACCTCCTGCTCAGTTGCCCATTATAATAAATAGCCAATAGAACAATGTTGCTATCATATAGAATTTAATATAAAAACGCGCCCGAATTTGAAAAGATATAGAAATACTTACAGTATATTGGGATTATTCCAAAATAAAGTACAACAGCGTCTCCATTTTTAAAGGAGTAGTGTGTTATTTCTTTCACTTTCTCCCAAACAGCTGAAACATGTGACCAATATAAGTATTAAAACCCCCAAAAATCTAATTTTCGACATAATAATGTAGAGTTAACAATAGCGATATAAAATAATTTCTCAATGACCTGCACTGGATTAGGAGGGATAAACATACAATATGACACACTATCTATTACGAAATTCGAAAAACATTCGACGGAAAGCAATTTCGTTTCATTTTATGTAAGGAGTGAAGCTAATTGACTCATTGATTGACAATTGTTTATATTTAGAAATTCTATTTTATCTTCCTATTTCGCAGTGTTTTAACAAGTTTTTTCTGACCGAACAATGTCGTCACTGATGAAAATTAGGCGCTGTAAGTACGTACCGACTTGATAATTAAGTAGTAAACTTACCAATACAATCCCCAAACAAGATCCTAATATGACCCAAAATTGGCAGCCTTCCTGGCATCGAAGGAATGTCACCGGGGTACATCAAAATCTTCAGGTAAATATATAAAATGCAGCATGACGTCAATACCAGTAACCACAACATATTCACACTTTTATTGACAAGTCCTTCTTTCAATAAAGATGAAATACTAATAAATAAAATATGGGTAATTATGTACCTATTTTCATTCCTATTATTCTTTTTAATATTAACTGCAAAGGGTAAAAACGGGGTTAAGCAAACACAGGTTAATTGAAATCATGAATTTCTATACATAATTTAAAATATTGATTAAATCGTATTCGTGGATATTGGTGCGTATTGTGAACAATTTTATTATTATACATAAAAATTAAAAACCATTAATTAATTAATTATAGAAACTTCAGGTATTTTAGGTAGGGAATTGACAAATTCCATAAACTTATCTCGTAAAAGTGGACCACACCTAGAACACATCTAGAATTCCATCAAAGAGACGTATGCTTATCACTTTGTTTGTTGTTGTGTCCAATAAACTTAAATATTTAGTTATTCAAGCTTATGAGATGCGTAATAACTTAATTTTATAAAAGCGTCTAAATGTAAAACTCGCACACCGATTTTTAAAATTGTTTTACTTGTGCCGTTTTCATTAAGCTTAATGTGTTTAAACACTTCAACTAATCATTGACTTATGAATAAAAATCTAAATATAATAAAATAGGTTAATTGGAAGACTTGGGTATACATGTATTAAGCTAATGTTAATACAAATTAGCATTTTACGAATGCAATACATCTCTCACATGCTAATAAAGGTTAATAAAGGTCTTTTGGCACATGTTTCAATAACACACCACATATTATGACATTTGTTTCAAGATATTCATGATTTATATTAAGACTTAAAACAATAAGAACGAACTTTTCTGGTTCACATCCTCACACAACATTCACTATTATATTAGCACATCAATTTTCATTAGAATCTAGCTAAGGGGATCATTAGGTAAATCACTACTTGGGTCCGTCACAAACGTTTTTATATGTGTGGTACTAATAACTACCGCTCATCTATTTCTTCACTTATATATATCAATTATGCACTGTTAAATCCATAAAGGCGCTCACTGGAAAATATATTCCTCCATCATTTAACACAAAAGAAATTAAAGGCCTCTCCTCTCCATTTTGTGTAAAGTTAATTAACCTTTTAATTATAATAAATTATAAATTCAGAAAATAAACATGTTATTACCGTTTCTCAGCTATCATGCATCTTATTGTTTAATGTATTTTGTCTTCCATATTGTCTCGAAGTAGTCAAAGATTAACTTTATGAAGTAAATAGTTCGTCACCCAAATCCTACTAATATTATAAATATGAAAGTTTCTGAGAATGTACTCGTATGATGGATGTATGTTTGTTATTCGTTCACGTAAAAACGGCTAGACCGTTTTATTTGAAATCTGGATTTCGGAAACGGAAACAACGCCGGTAAAACGCACGGCTAGTATCTCCTCAAATCACAAGCTAAATATCGCCTTTTGTTTTATTCTTATTTGTTTTTCAAAAAATAGTTTTAATGTGAAGAAGACGAGAGAGAAATACATTTGTTTTAATTTATATATTTAAAATACGTATATACGTAATCATTTATCTAAATATAGCAAACAATATTATTTCATTTTCGAATATTCAGATGGTAGATGTACGACTATAATTACGAGTATATTAATAGTCTACGACGTATATCTCTGTTAATCATATAAAATATAATTTTAATTACGCCGTCAGCGTTTAGCGTTAGTTTAGATTCTTTTCTAAAAGATTTTGTTTCAAATAAATCACGAGTGATTTAGTTCTTGTGATGTTGTAAAGAATTAAAGCTTGGCACGTGTCTTGGGACACACGGATGGACCGAAGTTCCATTCAATTAGGCCAGGCATGCACAAGGAGTAGTGTTGCCCAAATTAAGTCTTGGTCTTGCAGTCTTGGTCTTGTTCTTGCGTTTTTGCAAGATCAAGACCAAGACCAAGACCGCGTATTTTTAGCAAGACCAAGACCAAGACTGACCGTGCAAGACTTGAGCAAGAACAAGACATAGCCTGCAAGACTCTTGCGTCTTGCAGCTAGGACTTAGCGCTATTTCACTGAGTAGTTAGGAGTAACAGTTCGGTGTATAGGTAGGTACGCTTAGGAATTCTATGAGACGCAAAAAACTGTATCAAAGAATATGAAAAACTGGACCTATGCGCATTACGACTTTATGTTATGTTTTAACCATCGGCACTTTGATAATGCGGCATCAAAGGTTTTGTACTTACTTCTCAAAGAAATTTGCCGCTTTTCGGAAGTACATGGTTATGATACACGCGCCGGCGGCTTTTTTTGAAATCTAAAACAATCGTTGCCGCCACGCCGAAATCATACCATTTGACACTATTTGATTGCTGCCATAGGGCGTAGGTACTCATGCAAAATAATTTCGAATTTTTTTACACGCTTTATATTATTGTTTGATTTGCGGCGGTTTTCTCTCAATACCTGCAACTTCAGTACCTGCTGAGAGGTTATTTTCTAAAGCATCATTAGTAATTAGAAAACATAGAAATAGGTTAAGTGATGAGTCGGCCAGATGGTTACTTTGTATTAATTCTTGGTCAAAAAAATTGATATAAAGTATCATAACCTAATGATAAAGCTGTTGATTTTTGTTGTATTTTATTTTTTATTCAAATAAATGATAAATCGTAAAACTCTTTTATTAAATTTCTTATAAGTTGAGGGTTCAATCTCTTTTTAGACAGATAAGTATTGTTCTTTAAAATACAGTCAAGTTATTGTAATTAATTTGTTTTAGCAAATGTAAGCTTATAAATCATGAATGTTTATTAAGAAACAGTTACTTCCATGGAAAACGACACATAGGTCAGTTGATTTTTCGAATTTCTAATCAAATCTTCAGTTATTTATTAATCTGCTTGATCTTTACTATGGCTTTATTCATTCAAGCTCACAATGTTCCAATTCTAATACGTTTTTCTAGGATTTAAAGTAAACTTTAATAAATAGTAATATACTAATAGGTAATTGCAAGACTTGCAAGACTCTTGCTGCAAGACCAAGACCAAGACCAAGACTGGGAGCGCAAGACCAAGACCAAGACCAAGACCAGGTGTATTGGTGCAAGACCAAGACCAAGACTGGCTAAGTCTCGTCTTGTTCTTGCGTTTGGGCAACACTAACAAGGAGTTTTTCACCGCGCAGCAGAAAACTGCAGCGCCATAATTTCGCACTGTAAATAATGTAGATAATAGTTTTAAATTGTATTGCACGCACTACGGTTTTTCGCCGCGCGGCAGAAAACTACAGCAACATAACGTCGCATATATGTACTGTACCAAACAGCGGTGGTTCACCGTCCGTGCGCGCAATACAATTTAAAACTGTTACAGCATTTACAGTGCAACATTATGCCTTTGTTGTTTTCTGCCACGCGGCGAAAAACCCTAGTGCGCGCGTGGCCTAAGTAGTAAGTAGTGAAGGAATTGTAATCAAACATTTTATGTTTAAGTTATACCTAACATATATATTTCTATTATTTACTAATATAATGTAATATAAACTAAATCAAGCTTTCTATGAGAGATAAAGAGACAGACAGACAGAGAAACATGCGAACGCCGCACTGCTTACGACTATATCAAAGAGTGTCGTTTTGGGTGTTAAAACTCGTTATTAAAAGGACACACGTTTTATTTACGAGTTCGCCTGGCCATTTTCTCCTCTAATTCATCAGCCCCATGTTAATATAGTTTGCATAGTCATCCGAATAACATACAAAATTTCAGATAATTCGGTAAGCAAGAATTCTTTTAAAATTAAAGGTCTCACCCACTTCAACGTATCATACCATGGCCGTGCTAAGAACGTAAGATAACTAAGACACGTCAAGCAACACGATACGCTCTACCCACTATGCCCACTGGAGCGTATCAAAGTCGTATGTATCGACGGTACTTGCCGGTCCGTGCATGGCACGCGTAGGTGCTGTTCGGTAACGGAACGGGCTAGTGGGCATACAGAGAATATTGTTTTACCCGATGGTGTACATAGCACGGTCATAGTATGATACTGTGATCGCAAAATTTCATTACAAACCAGCGACCATCGGGGAAAATACATCTAAATATAAGCTTATAACATAGTCATAATTATTAATGAAACACATTTTAAGATTTAATAATTATTTATTTCTGAATTCTAAACTAATTTCGTGACCATATGCTGGTTTGGTAATACCTTTACTCTGAACCTTCATGTTACTGTAATTTCCTGTCAGTTTGTAATGTCGTAAAATGTGTACCAAAGTAATTTTCATCGTCATGTAAGCAAAAACTTTTCCTGCAATAATAAAAATATGAGCTTATTATCTTAATTAAGAAAATTTATTTATTATGCCTTGATGAATTGATTTTTCAACGGTTTTTTAATAAAACATAACATCAATTGGTTATCTGCTTCTATGTCCGTCTGTTTGTCAAGACTTTATTTTGAGGACAAAAAACGATTTTGAGTTGAAACAAAAATATCTACTCAGTTAATCCCTCCCTAAAGTTGGAATAAAACTTCTAAGTTTAATAAAAGAAATAGACCACTCTTTTTTTAACCATTATCATCAAAATGTTGCAAGTAGTATCGTATTCTTTTGTAATTAAATTCTCAAGCAAAGGAGGCGAATGTGGATTCTATGTATATCCTACACATGGGTTATGGTTTGGGAATTTAATTTCTTCTTTATAATTTGACATCACTATTAGATACTTGCCAATACAATTTCGTCGTCCATAACCAAAAGCTCCCATAAGGTTTGGGTTTTGTGGAAATCCAGGCTCTAGCCATCTCTGCGGCTTAAACTCGCCTACATCAGGACCCCAAGACGGATGGTTCAGTGCTCCATACAGTGACACAACACACATGTGACCTTTACGAAGGACTGCATTTTCTGAAATAATAATACACGTCTACAATTACGACGAAACCGATATAATTAAAAATGTAAATAGTAGTAATTGAGTTATTTAAATTTTTGAGATTTTGTTAACGGTATTAAAAAACAAAAATTAACTGTGTTCTTGTGTGACTTGTGTTCAAATAACTAATCCTAATATTTTTTAGTCTACACCTCAAGATAAGTGTTTATTAAATTATGTATACCTATATATTGTACCGGTCGTATGACAAAACTAATGTTTTAAGTTTTAAAGATGAATTCGAATTTCACTAGGCATGTTACAACATCTTCTTGTTAAAATTCTACTTATTTGCAACCAAACTTACTAAATTAAACTTTATATAACTCACTTAATTGAATATCTTCAGTAATAATCCTGGCAGTGATTGGTGCGACGGGACAGATTCTAAGCGTCTCCTTTAAAACAGCTTCTATGTACTTCAAGTTAACCAGATCGTCTTTACAAACATCTCTGTCAGATTCGCCGAGAACATCGCAAATCCTAAAACAAAGTAGCACAATGTCTTACTTCTTCCACAAAATTTTGTATCGTAAATAGATTTCCATTAGCTTTCCAATAGGAAAATAGGTTTCCACTCTTTGGTAGCTATTCAGCTATCTTTGTCTTTTGGCTAACAATACATTCGTACCTTGGTTTATCATATTAATACCACGGATAACAATAAGCCCAAACTATTTATTAAATACTCACTCCTGGTAGCATTTTTCCTGAATATGAGGGTAAGTGCCAATTAACACCAACGCAAAGGCTAGAACTGATGAGGTAGTTTCGAAACCAGCAAAAATAATATTGTTCATTTCGTCTTTTATAGCCTTGTCTTCAATTGAAGCATTTTTCTGATCCAACAAACGATACAATACGGGCTTAAATTTCGTATCTGTTAACGAAAAGAAATTTATACTTAAAAATTTTTGAGTCGAAAATATTTACAAATATCCATTTTTAAATATCGGTAAATTTAAAGTTCGAAGTATTTCAACAAATTAGCAAATGGTAAAGCCATACTTTGTGTATACCTAGTTATGATACCACAAGTAGACCGGTGGTATACCGGTAGTAGACCACCGAGCATAGTTCCGTAAACAAAAATGTGTTTTTTACCGCTAGGTGTGATGCCTTCCCCCCCTCTTCCGGGCGAAACAAAAATGATATCGATAATATTTAATAATAAAGTTACAATTTAATTATTTTTGACCCTCAACTTGTGAAATTATTTAAATAAATTAGTTCTTATTAATTCTATTTTCTTTTTTTAAGAACACTTTGACCAATTGTGGCTTTTAACTATATTATTATTTATAATGTAATGAAAATAATATTTACAAACATAATTTACTTAAATAAAATTTGTCATTTAAGTATTAAGTAATGTATAATTCGTAATCAATGTCTATGTAATGTTACTAACCTGTTTCATTAAATATTTTTGGCATATTTGCATTTTGTTCTTCTCTGTGTTTCCTCAGTACCTTAGCAAAGAATATTAAATTTACTAACGTGAGTTGAACCTTTGGTGCATTTTGATTAATCACTGTATTAAAAGTTTAACTTAAAAAAAAACATTATATCAGTTAATATATTAAAGCGTCAGTTTTATTTATTTATACTGTGTTACATAAGAATAACATAAAAATAAGTAGACAGTGTTAATCTATTATTAGTAACTGGCGGCCTTATCGCTAGTATGTGATTTCTTCCAGGCAACCAATTCGAAAGATATTGAACAGGACGGAAATATAAGTAAAGCGCAAAAGGCAAAATGCAACTTATAACTTAAAAAACGTAATATATTGCTGAAGCCAAACTATAAATAAAATATTTTTGCGTAAGAAGGTGGTCATAATTACTTTTAATTTAATGTTCAAAGTATTGACTTACACGATCGATCAACTCGTGTATGACTCTGACATGTCGATCTTCTTCCTTCTTTATTTCAGATCGTTGATACAACGCATCAATTAAATAATACGGTTTATTGACTCTACGTATAAATGTGGAGACGACGTCACGGAAGGCCACTATGCAGCTGTCATTGAAGTCACTCTGTTCACTTATATCAACCCCTGCCGTGGTTACTATAAATATATTACTATATTAGCATGCAATAACAGTAGTATAATTTTTACATTTTGTTTACTTATGTTCCATATGTAAATAATGCTACAGAGAGAACTTACAGCATATTGTTTCCAACGTGTTTTTTTCTAAACAAAATAGTTGATCAAATGGACCTTGACCAACACGCTTTTTCCATTCATGAATTAACCGGTGACTTTGATTGTTAAAAATATCCATGAAGCCGTCCAATACTTGCTGATTGAATGTTGGATTAAGGAGTTTTCTGTGTTCTTTCCATACCGACACTGTAAAAAGATTTTATTTTTTCAGGATTAAGCCGAATAAATAACGGCGGCATGTCATTTTTATGACGTATTCTTTGAACAACATGTGGAATTTACTACTGTATTTTATTTGGAATACATATTATGATATACTTTAATCTTGACTGAGTACGTTAACAGCTACAGTACACAAAATAAGAGTGCAAGCATGCAAGTTTAAACATTGCTGAAAAAGCTCGTCGGAACGTTAAAAATACCGATGGCATAGGTCTTACTTTTTGGTTTTGTTCATAACGTAAAAATTATATCTTACTGATTATTAGACGATCTTTTTTAATATAGATTTAAGAAGTTTCTTAATGGTATTGGTAGAAATTAAAAGAAGAAATATGTATCAATTATTATGGGTTAATATTTCAGATAAATTAATCGAATCAAATCAAACGTATCAATATTATATTCGTTGTATTGCTTTACCTGGTCCAAATAAGAGTCCATTGCCAAGAAATCGTTTGGATAATTTTTTCACAACTCCAGGCTTGTGCATACAATTGCTCAAGATTTTGTTACAGTCCTCAG
>JADANM010006230.1:4909173-4938936 GCA_026213755.1 Eurema hecabe | reverse complement strand
ATTATAATATATAAGAAGTAATGAGTATCGTGATTCGTGACTCATATGGTATAAATATAATATTTATTTTTCTATATCTGGTATATTATATTTTGATAGCTTACACGATCGATTAACTCGTGTATGACGCTGACATGACGATTCTCCTCCTTCATGATATTAGATCGCTCATACAACATGTCAATTAAATAAAACGGTTTATTGACTCTACGTATAAACGTGGAGATAACGTCGCGAAAAGCCAATATGCAGTTGTCATTAAAATCGCTCTGTTCGCTTATATCGACTCCTGCTGTGGTCACTAAAATTCATAAGCAATCATTAGGTACATAATACAAAGTCGCTTTCGTATGACTGTCCATATTATGTATGCTAAAAGCTTTAAAATTACGAAACTGATTCAACAGGGAGGTGTGTGTATAATACATACATAAATGCGAGCAGCAGCAAGCCAAAATAAAGCTTCAAATTATTATTACCAATTGTTTTTTTTTTTCAAAAATTCGTTACATTTGTCGGATGATTACGTGTTATTCATTACACCAATATTATATCAATGTTTATTTTAAGTACACGTATACAATTAAGTATCTAGGTACTTTATTTAAATACCTAAGTTATATTACCTTAACGTATTCGATTACCCAAACGATTCTTTATATACATTTGATGTGGTGATATATGTGTAATAATAATAAAAATATACTTACAGCATATTGTTTCCAACGCATTTTTTTCTAAACAAAATAGTTGATCAAATGGACTTTGATCAACACGCTTTTTCCATTCACTAATTAAACGACGGCCTTGATCGTTAAAAATATCCATGAAACTGTCCAATACTTGCTGATTGAATGTTGGGTTAAGGAATTTCCTATGCTCCTTCCATACTGATACTGATTGAAAAAATAAACATTTGAGAAGTGTCGAGGGACACCCGGTGAAAAGAAGTTACTATCGATTAATTGAAAGTGAAGGAGTTGTAATATTTTTTATGACATTTTATTTTATTTTAATTTCAAACAAAATGTTTTTTTCTTTAAATCTTAAAGTTTTACATTTAATATAATTAAAAATTATGTAACTTTACTAATAAAACAAATGCGAAAGTTTGTAAACTGGGAACGGAAACTGTAAAACCACGGGGCGCAGCTAGCAATGTAATAGGTATATAATTTAATTTAATTTAAATTTGAATGAATGAAATAATAAAAAATAAATTAATGTGACAATTAGGAATATAATTATTGTGCTACAATCTGTGATAAATTATTCGATCAAAATTAAACCTGTCAAAACCGTAATATGTGTAATAGTTGAAATATTTGGTGTAATTTTTATTTACCTGGTCCGAATAGCAGGCCATTACCAAGAAATCGTTTAGATAGTTTTTTTAAAAGGCCTGGCTTGTGCAAGCAATTGTTCAGGACTTTGCTACAGTCCTCAGGGTCTGAAACAACTGAAAAAAGGAAAACTGATTTAACCTATTTCATGAAAAGAAAATACATAAAATTGTCTTATAATGCACGATATTATTTGAATGATATTGCAAGTATATATTGTGAAAAAAGGTCGATCAATCGAAAAGACCAATAAAATATTTTCCTATAAACACACCTACAAATGAATACGTTCGTGAAAAAAAAATAATCTTCACTTATAAATATAGTGATTAGCCTTCTGCGCTATTACCCTGTGCCCACGAATAAATAAAATTAACCATTATAATAATGGAACTCTTCACAATGTAACCATAATATAAGCAAAATATTTCATAAAATCTTATTCCAATACTACAAAGATATATAATACTTACAGTACATTGGGATAATTCCAAAATAAAGGACAACAACGTCACCATTTTTAAAGGAGAAGTGTGTTATTTCCTTCACTTTCTCCCAAAGAGCTAAAACATTAACAATAGATCAATGGGATTATTCAAAACCTAATGCATGTTTTATTAATGATGTTAATTAATTTAAAAAAGCTTAAGAAAGTGCCGTTAGTTCCAAGCTAAAACAAAACACTAGATAATTTACATAGATGTTATACCACTTATATTATTTTACTTAAGCATATCAATACAATAATACTAGCTGTTGCCCGCGACTCTGTCCGCGTGGACTTTCCTATAAACTTTAACCCCCTTTAACAATAGCGATATAAAATAATTCACTAACAACCCGCCCCGCCTAAACACGGATAAACGTAATTATACATATTATATGTAACACTATCTTGTAAAAAATGCGACAGACATTCAATTGAAAGCAATTTTGTTTTAAATACTGTTTTTTTTTATATAATAAGAAGAGAGGAGACGAGCTGGACGCACTCCTGATGGTAAGAGTAACGCCAGCCCATAGCCAATGCAGTGCTACCCGGAACTTTGCTATAAAGCCCAACTCCGGGCAGGGTGCGAATGAGTGAAGCTATGACTAGGTGTTCACATTGTGAAATTATATTTTATCTTCCTTGATTGATCGTAGTGTTTTTAACAAGTTATTTCAGAGCAAATAATGTCGTCACTACGAAGATGAAGATTAGGTGCTCTAGATAAATAATTATTAGACTTCTTACCAATACAGTCTCCAAACAAGAACCTGATGTGACCCAATATAGGCAGCCTTCCTGGCATCGAAGGGATGTCACCGGGGTACATCAAAATCTTCAGGTAAATATATAAAATACAGAATGAAGTCAATACCAGTAACCAGAACATATTCACACTTTGTCCACGACGAGTCCTTCTTTCAATAAAGATGAAATACCAATAAATAAAATATAGGTAATTATGTACCTATTGTTATTCCTATTATTCTTTTTAATATTAACTGCAAAGGGTTATAACGGGGTTAAGCCAACACAGGTTAATTGAAATCATGAATTTTATACATAATTTAAAATATTGATTATATCATACAAGTTTTAAGGTAGAGATTGTACAAATATAAAAAAAGTAGTAAAAGTATCTATTTGAAATTAAACCACAAAACCAGATCTAGAATTTCATCGCAGAGACGTATGCTAATTACTTCGTCTGAAATTTTAAGGAGTCAGGAGTTAACAGTTATGCTTATGAGAAGCTTATGAGATGCGTCATAACTTATTTATAAAAGCGTCAAAATGTAAAACTCGCAAACCGATTTTTTAAATTGTTTTACTTGTGCCGTTTTCATTAATTAAACTTAATGTGTTTAAGCACCTCACCTTACCTAATCATTGAGTTATGAATATAAATCTATATGTAAAAAATAGGTCAATTAGAAGACTTGGCTTATGTATATTATATTAAGCTAATGTATACAAATTAGCATTTTACGAATGCAATACAACGTCTATCACTTGCTAATAAAGGTTAATAAAGGTCTTTTGGCACATGTTTCAATAACACACCACATATTATGACATTTGTTTCAAGATATTCATGATTTATATTAAGACTTAAAACAATAAGAACGAACTTTTCTGGTTCACATCCTCACACAACATTCACTATTATATTAGCACATCAATTTTCATTAGAATCTAGCTAAGGGGATCATTAGGTAAATCACTACTTGGGTCCGTCACAAACGTTTTTATATGTGTGGTACTAATAACTACCGCTCATCTATTTCTTCACTTATATATATCAATTATGCACTGTTAAATCCATAAAGGCGCTCACTGGAAAATATATTCCTCCATCATTTAACACAAAAGAAATTAAAGGCCTCTCCTCTCCATTTTGTGTAAAGTTAATTAACCTTTTAATTATAATAAATTATAAATTCAGAAAATAAACCTGTTATTACCGTTTTTCAGCTATCATGCATCTTATTGTTTAATATATTTTGTCTTGAAGTAGTCAAAGATTAACTTTATGAAGTAAATAGTTCCTTACGAACCCAAATCCTACTAATATTATAAATATGAAAGTTTCTGAGAATATACTCGTATGTAAGGATGTATGTTTGTTATTCTTTCACGCAAAAAACGGCTAGACCGTTTTATTTGAAATCTGGATTTCGGAAACGGGTACAACGGTAAAACCTCCCCACGGCTAGTATCTCCTCAAAGCACAAGCTAAACACCGCCTTTTGTTTTATTCTTATTTGTTTTTCAAAAATTAGTTTTAATGTGAAGAAGACGAGAGAAAAAAACATTTTTTTTTTAATTTATACATATATTTAAAATACATATTATATAGGTAATCATTTACCTAAATAAGGTAAACAATATTATTTCATTTTCGAATATTCAGATGATAGATGTGTGACTATAATTATTATAAATTAATGTTAATAGTCTATGACGAACTATCTCTGTTAATCATATATATAATTACCTACTGATAACGCCATCAGCGTTAAGCGTTAGTTCAGATTATTTTCTAAAAGATTTTGTTTCAATTTAATCACGAGTGATTTAGTTCTTCTGATGTTGTAAAGAATAAAAGCTTGGCACGTGTCTTGGGACACACGGATGGACCGAAGTTGCATTCAATTAGGCCAGGCGCGCACTACGCTTTTTCGCTGCGCGGCAGAAAACAGCAGCGGCATAATGTCGCATATATGTACTGTACCGGTGGTTGGTGGTTGGTGGTGTAGCGGTGGTTCGCCGTCAGTGGGCGCAATACGATTTAAAACTGTTTGTTACAGTATTTACAGTGCAACATTATGCCTCTGTTGTTTTCTGCCACGCGGTGAAAAACCCTAGTCCCTAGTGCGCGTCTGGCCTAAGTAGTGATGGAATTGTAATCAAAGTTTATATTTCTAAGTTATACCTTACATATATATTTATATTATTTACAAATATAATGTAATATAAACTAAATCAAGCTTTCTATGAGAGATAAAGAGACAGACAGACAGAGAAACACGCGAACGCCGCACTGCTTACGACTATATCAAAGAGTGTCGTTTTGGGTGTTAAAACTCGTTATTAAAAGGACACACGTTTTATTTACGAGTTCACCTGGCCATTTTCTCCTCTAATTCATCAGATCAGCCCCATGTTAATATAGTTTGCATAGTCATCCGAATAACATACAAAATTTCAGCTCATTCGGTAAGCAAGAATTCTTTTAAAATTAAAGGTCTCACCCACTTCAACGTATCATACCATGGCCGTGCTAAGAACGTAAGATAACTAAGACACGTCAAGCAACACGATACGCTCTACCCACTATGCCCATTGGAGCGTATCAAAGTCGTATGTATCGACGGTACTTGTCGGTACGTGCATGGCACGCGAAGGTGCTGTTCGGTAACGAAACGGGCTAGTGGGCATACAGAGAATATATTTTTACCCGATGGTGTACATAGCACAGTGATAGTATGATACTGTGATCGCAAAATTTCATTACAAACCAGCGACCATCGAGGAAAATACATCTAAATATAAGCTTATAACATAGTCATAATTATTAATGAAACACATTTTAAGATTTTATAATTATTTATTTCTGAATTCTAAGCTTATTTCGTGACCGTATGCTGGTTTGGTAATACCTTTACTCTGAACCTTCATGTTACTGTAATTTCCTGTCAGTTTGTAATGTCGTAAAATGTGTACCAAGGTAACTTTCATCGTCATGTAAGCAAATACTTTTCCTGCAATAAATAATAAAAATCATAAGAAAATTTATTTATGCCTTAATGAATTAATTCTTTAATGGTTATATAATAACCTTTTAAATACCTAAAAAGCAAAAACATACCATAAAATTTTTCATTATTTTAGGAACATTCAGCGTTATTGAGTTGAAATGTTTCTAATCCTATATTTGCCGGAATTTGTAAAAAAAAACTAAGTTTACTAAAAGACACAGACGTAGCCATATATATAGAGTATCAAAACTAAACTTTTTTAATCAAAATATTATCATTCACAGAACTACGACTATTGATGCTACGTATAAGTATTCTATACATGACCTATGGATTGAGCACAAACTATTTTTGTTATTTGATATTTCTATTAGATACTTGCCAATACAATTTCGTCTTCCATAACCAAAAGCTCCCATAAGGTTTGGGTTTTGTGGAAATCCAGGCTCTAGCCATCTCTCAGGCTTAAACTCTCCAACATCAGGACCCCAAGACGGATGGTTCAGTGCTCCATACAGTGACACAACACACATGTGACCTTTGCGAAGAACTGCATTTTCTGAAATAATTATACACGTCTAGAATTACTACTAAACCAATATAATTAGAAACGTAAATAGATATTGAGTTATTTTAATTTTTAAGATTTCGATAATGGTATTAACAAACAATACTTAACTATGTTCATGACTTGTGTCCAAATAACTAATCCTAATATTTTTTAGTCTACACCTCAAGATAAGTGTTTATTAAATTATGTATACCTATATATTGTAACGGTCGTATGACAAAGCTAATGTTTTAAGTTTTAAAGATGAATTCGAATTTCATTGCAAACAGACTTACTAAATTGAACTCTATAATATAACTCACTTAATTGAATATCTTCAGTGATAATCCTGGCAGTGATTGGTGCAACGGGACAGATTCTAAGCGTCTCCTTTAAAACAGCTTCTATGTACTTCAAATTAACCAGATCGTCTTTACAAACATCTCTGTCGGATTCGCCGAAAACTTCGCAAATCCTAAAATCAAAGTGGCACAATTCTTTTGGGAACAGGAAAATTGGTTTCCACCTGTTGATTGCTGTCTATCCTTCCTTTCCCACACTGACGTCTCTCCAGTTCTTTCAATTTTATTCTATGAGAATAAAGAGGCGATATAGCGATATATTTGTAAATTAGCTTGGATGCTCGTTCTAATACCACAAATAACAATAAGGCCACACCATCTTATACTCACTCCTGGTACGATTTTTCCTGAATATGAGGGTATGTGCCAAGCAGCACCAACGCAAAGGCCAGAACCGATGAGGTAGTTTCGAAACCAGCAAAAATAATATTGTTCATTTCGTCTTTTATAGCCTTGTCTTCAATGGATACATTATTCTGATCGAGCAAACGATACAAGACGGGCTTGAATTTTGTATCTGTTAACGAAATATTATTATTTATACGTAATTTTTTATTAAGACCCAAAAAATGACAAAAATGTCGATTATATCGGTATATTTCAAGTTAGAACTATTTCATCAAAACTTAGATAAAGGTAAGCAAATGATGTAGCCATAGTTTGTGTAAACCATTTTTTTATAATTTTATCGAAATACAAAATATTTACCAACGTAATTAATTAAATAAAATTTGTCACTTAATTATTGCAATAGTGGTTTATTATTCGTAATCAATGTTGAAAGTAAAAAATGATTCGGTCTATTCTGTAAAAATATGTATCTTAATTACTAACCTGCTTCAGTAAATATCTTTGGCATATTTGCATTTTGTTCTTCTCTGTGTTTCCTTAATACCTTAATAAAAATGTATCAAAATTTACTTACATGTAACTTTAAATGCAATGTAATAATCAAACATTTTACTAAAAGTTTAAGTCGCTGGTTCTTCTAATTATGCTCTTAGTAAAATGTCGACATTTTCTCAGTTAATACATTTAAGCATAATAAGTAATATATAATAAAAGCCTTTTTATTTCACTTCTTAAGTTTTAAATTAAATATTGTTAGTGGACATAGTATTCTTCATTAATTACTTTATTTTAACGTTAATGGTATTGACTTACACGATCGATCAACTCGTGTATGACTCTGACATGACGATCTTCCTCCTTCTTTATGTCAGATCGCTCATACAACATTTCAATTAAATAATACGGTTTATTGACTCTACGTATAATAGTAGAGACAACGTCACGAAAAGCCAGTATGCAGTTGTCATTGGAGTCACACTGTTCGCTTATATCAACTCCTGTCGTGGTCACTAGAATCCGTAAGCAATATTAAAGAGCCAAAATTTAGAAATATATTATGTGTAACAACATGTTTTTTTTTTAAATTTCGGTTTATTATTCAGTTGATAGTAATACGACTCTCGTTAATTCGAAACTCGAGGGACTCTTAAAATATTACGAAATATCAAATATTCGAAATTTGCGAGGGAAAATAAATTAAACTTCGAATTATTATTCATTGAATGGTATCCTATAATAATATCAAAAGTTTAGAGGTATTCATATATTCATGTACATGCATTTGTAATGTGAATTATTTAATTTTTTGAAAGAACTCTGTTATACTGGTTTGTAATTCATGGGATATGTGTGTCAAATAGTCTAACTAATCATAACAAAAGTAAAGGCGCGTGTACGTTGATACAACTCTGAACTTGTCGCAAAATGGACTTACATACAATCTTTCCGCCTCTGTCTCTCTTCAACTTTGAATTGTCGCGTGTCGGACGCCGATGAGTTCCAATTAACGCGTCCTTTTGTTATTTAGCAATGATTTTTTCGTTCGAATTACCAAGTGCATAAAAATGTATTGATTTAGTTCGAAATATAAAGAGATTTTGTAGGGATAGAAAGGTTCGAATTATCGCAGGTTTGAAGTAACGAGAGTCGACCTTTACCTAATATTTTTACACTTTTTTCTTATAACTTTTCATTAGATGCATTTGATGTATTTCCGTTTCTACAAAAAGTACTTACAGCATATAGTTTCCAACGTGTTTTTTTCTAAACAAAATAGTTGATCAAATGGACCTTGATCAACACGTCTTTTCAATTCATTAATTAACCGGCGGCCTTGATTGTTAAAAATATCCATGAAACTATCTAATACTTGCTGATTAAATGTTGGATTAAGGAATTTTCTGTGCTCCTTCCATGTCGATACTGTAAAAAGATTTTAATGAAATAAAAATTTCGTGTTAAAAAGTTTGAAATATAAATTTATTATTTGTTAAAATTTCAGACTAATGAGTCGAACCAAATCAAACATATCGATATTAATATTCATTGTATTTATATAATTTTTGTTTACCTGGTCCAAATAAGAGGCCATTGCCAAGAAATCGTTTAGATAATTTTTTCACAAGTCCAGGCTTGTGCATACAATTGCTCAAGATTTTGTTACAGTCCTCAGGTTCTGAAATAACTGAAAAAATTTAAAATGATTTTAATTTATAGAAATAAGCTATTTAGTAACAGTTTTGAATCGTCATGGTATTACAAAACAAACATTTAGCACCGGTACGGAAGGCAGTTTCTACAGCGACGAACAGACCAGAAACTTTTATAGTTGCTGTTATCTATATATATATAAAAGAAAGTCGTGTTAATAACACCATTTATAACTCGATAACGGCTCAACTGATTTGGCTGAAAATTGGTAAGGATGTAGCTTAGAACCAGAAGAAGGACATAGGATACTTTTTCCAGTTCCATCCAGTTTCCTAGGGATTAAATTTTTTATGAAAGTTAACGCGGACGGAGTCGCAGGCAACAGCTAGTAAATTATAAAGAGAATAATAGTAGTTAATGTACATAACAAGAATAAACATTACAATATATATTATTTATACATAAAAAGGAAGAATTTATGAAATCCGCTCCAACTTTCCAAAGACTTCCAAATAAACAAACACTTTACACTTTACACAAGTTTATAAATTCGTATAGATATTAATATCATAGAAATTAGAAATACTAACAATACATTGGGATGATCCCAAAATAAAGTGCAACAACACCACCATTTTCAAAGGCAAAGTGTGTTATTTTCTTTGCCGTTTCCACAAGATCTGAAAAATAATATAAATTACGATATATTGCGCATAACATAAAGTGCGTTTCTGAATTCATATTTTGATCCAGTTCCAAAGAACAAAGTTCGCGGAATAGAAATTAGGTAATCGATAAATAACAAAAGTGTATTTTTTATTTATTTTGTTAAAAGTATTATAGCATGTTTCACTCAGACTCCAGAAAAATATAACAATAAGAAACACGAAAGATATCGTTTTATACATTATTAATATATAATTAATTAAATTTCTTACCAATGCGATTTCCAAACAAGAACCTGATGTGACCCAATATTGGCAGCCAGCCTGGCATTGAAGGGATATCACCGGGGTACATCAAAATCTTCAGGTAGACGTAGGAAATACAGAATAAAGTCAATACCAGTAACCACAACATATTTACACCTTAATCGACAAGTCCTCTTTTCGGTAAACGTGTAATACTAATAAATCAAATGTAGGATATTAGGTATTTAGCCATTGTAATTTCTTTTATACTTTTTCATATTAATTGACGGGTTCAATAACGAGGTTAAACTAACACAGGTTAATCGTAATCATTACATTTTTTATACATTATTTGAAATATTTATTACATAATTTTTTAGAATTATTTATGGATCAGTAATATATCGTAATGATTATACTTTTATATTGTTTTATTTTTATAGCCAGCTCCACCTACACCACCAGATCGTGATTACCATCTAATACCGAAATGCTCATTAAGATGAATCAAATGAACCAAAACTATGTGGGCAGTGTCAATTTATTAACCAGTTGCGTAAAGGCATCTTTACCTAACTTCATCAGATCAATTTAGTCTACCACAGAATACACGATGGAGAGTGTGCGACTAAACAGCATAGCATCGTTTCCCTAGCCCCGTTCTATCATCGAACCTGCAAAGTTATGGCAGAGCAACATCGCTTCACAGTTGATGTTCCAGGGTCCGGGAGTACACGAAGGTATTTGCATCGACAATCTTCCAGCCCACTGCACAACTTTAGAACTCGTACCCGGAAAAGTTTTCAAAAGGAGAGTGAACCGATTTTTCTCAGGCAAGTGAGCAACGGTCAAGCGCTCGCTTTCTATGATATAAAAATGTATTTTCATTGCACAATCGGTAACCGTTGAACAGATGTAACTAAATACTAGCTTCAAATAATAATAATGAATGAAACGACGTGTCTTTGATTTTAAAATTATTTATTTCGTAGTTCTAAGCTTATTTCGTGGCCATATGCATGTTTGTTGATTGCTTTATTCTGAATTCTGATGATGTTACTGAAATTTCCTGTCACTTTGTAATATCTTAAAAAGTGTACCAAGGTCACTTTCATCGTCATAAGGGCATATATTTTCCCTGCAATAATAAAATTACAGAGTGAAATAAAAGTATTGCAGCTATAATGGTTAGTTCGGGCACTTAGTTGATTAGATACTTGCCTATACAATTTCGTCTTCCATAGCCAAAGGCTCCAAAAAGATTTGGGTTTTGTGGAAACCCAGGCTCTAGCCATCTCTCCGGCTTGTATTCTCCTACATCAGGACCCCAAGATGGATGGTTCAGTGCTCCATACAGTGACACAACACACATGTGACCTTTACGAAGAACTACATTTTCTGAAATCAAAATACAAGGTGTAGATGGAGGTGTATAATGTGCACGTCACCTTTATTTTGGTACATACTTAATTGAATGTCTTCAGTAATGATCCTGGCAGTGATTGGTGCGACGGGATAGATCCTAAGCGTCTCTTTTATAACCGCTTCTATATATTTCAAGTTAACCAGATCTTCTTTACAAACATCTCTGTCGGATTTTCCAAAAACTTCGCAAACTCTAAAAACAAGGTGTTCCTAAAATATTACTACTTCTATCATACGTCTTGCGTGGTATAGCATGGTATATGGTGTCTTTAAAAGTCTATCCTTATTTATCCACTCACATATAACCCAGTCCTTTCATCTATTTACTCTGCAAATAACAATAATACTAAACCATAATTAAATACTCACTCCTGGTAACACTTTTCCTGAATATGAGGGTATTTGCCAAGAAGCGCCAACACAAAGGCCAGAGTTGTTGAGGTAGTTTCAAAACCAGCAATAATAATGTTGTTCATTTCATCTTTTATGTCCTTGTCTCCAATGGAAACATTATTCTGATCCAGCAAACGATACAAGACAGGTTTGAATTTTGTCTCTGTTAACGATATATTAACGCAGAGGTAAGTAGTAAGCCCCAATACTTGCAAATATTATCTATTACATAATTCGTGATTGTTTTTAATTATATGCATAAAATAAAGAATTATTCGGTTTACAGGAAAGTATGTAAAATCATATCTAATTTGTTACATCAGTGACTAAATTACTAACCTGCTTCAGTAAATATTTGTGAATTTGATTCTTCTCTGTTTGTCCTTAATACCTTTATGCAAAACGTGTAATTAAATTTTACTTATATGAGTTGAACTTTTCCTGTTTGATTAATGTCTTAACCTCTAATAAAACTCGATATTATTTCAGTTATGATTCTTCGGCGACAGCTACAAACACTCATTGCAAATCTCGAAATCAACTATAAAAAATTAGAAACTAATCTCTGAAAGCTTACCTCAGAAACTATTAATTGTAATTGTTTTTTTTTTTTTGTTTTGTTGAATACTCAGTTTTATTAACGCTTAGGCTACATAATCACACAGTCACCACGCTGTCAATAAAAAATGCTACAAAAACAGATAAATTTATTACTATTTTATGGGTCTCCATTGCGTGCGCTGCGTACAGTTACGGTTCAAGTCACCCAAAAAATATGTATCACAGAATTTCTGTTTAAGTGATCCAGGGAAAAGTCCACGACAGTATATGTATAAGTTCTAAGATTTACTTACTGACACAACAGTTTTATTTTAATGTTCATAGTAAAGTTTATAGTAATATTGACTTACCCGATCGATCAACTCGTGTAGGACGCTGACGATACGTTCTTCTTCTTTCTTTATATCAGACCGCTCATACAACATTTCAATTAAATAATACGGTTTATTGATTCTACGTATATAAGTTGACATAACATCACGAAAAGCCATTAAGCAGTTGTTATTGAAGTCACTCTGTTCGTGTATATCGACACCAGCCGAGGTCACTGAAATTCATAATTGAATATAGCACAAAATTTCTTTCTATTAAGTTTGTACCAAAATGTAATCAGGAGCACCATCTATGATTGCACTTCCTGTATCTTTTTTTTATAATCAGTCAGCCAATTATCGTTCAAGCTATTCCTGCTTATAATACATAATATTAAATCTATGTAAACAAATAAGTTCAATAATGTATTTAATTTTAATATTTAAGGTATTATTTCTACATTTTATTTTTTAAGTATTTCATTTTACGCGGTACTATATGCGCAATAACCATACAAAATAAATACTTACAGCATATTGTTTCCAATGCATTTTTTTCTAAACAAAATGTTTGATCAAATAAAACTTGATCAACACGCTTTTTCCATTCAATAATCAACCGGCGGCCTTGATTGTTAAAAATATCCATGAAACTGTCTAATACTTGCTGATTGAATGATGAGTTAAGGAGTTTCCTGTGATCCTTCCATACCGACACTGTTGAAAGGTGTTAAATAAAATAAAGTACTTGTACAATATTAAACCATTAACCATGGCTTTTTAAACCTACTACATAAAAAATTGCCGAATATATTGGCACATGAGGTACTTCTTTTTTTTTTTTTTTTTTTTTTTTTTTTTTTTTTTTGATGATAATAAATTTAATTAATAATTAAATTTATTATCATCATCTCAATAAAATGTATATTTATTATATCATTCAGGAGTTTACACAACACGAAACCAGTCTACGTTTTGTACGTGAGAACTAGAATTGTTAAGTTAACAATTTCAACCGT
Organism: Eurema hecabe; assembly: GCA_026213755.1. Classification (NCBI taxonomy): domain Eukaryota; kingdom Metazoa; phylum Arthropoda; class Insecta; order Lepidoptera; family Pieridae; genus Terias; species Terias hecabe. The sequence goes on along the minus strand of JADANM010006230.1, from coordinate 4,925,308 downwards.
CAAGCTTCGCGGTGTCTCAACAACACCTTCAAGCAACATGAACACATGTTCATGGTACAAGTTGAGTGACCATCTTGTACGTCTCTTCCGTTTCACTTTCAGATGCCCAAAAATTCGTTGTAATATATATAATATATTTTAATTTTTATATTTTCGATGGGTTATACTTTTTTAAGTAAAACTGTCACAGCATACAAAAAAATGCATCAAATATTATTTACCTGGTCCAAATAAGAGGCCGTCTCCCAGAAACCGTCTAGTAAATTTTTTCAAAATTCCAGGCTTGTGCAAACAATTGTTTAGGACTTTGTTACAGTCATCAGGGTCTGAAATAACTGAAAGAAGCACTATAGATTTTACACTATTCCCTTTAAAAGAAAATAATTATTCAAGCATATAACACGACAAATAAAGATGTATCATTTTATGCGACTGAAAAGCTCAAAAGACTTTGTAATTTTTGTTGATGATTGGGAACTATGTAATTTAGATCATATAGTATACACATAAAAACAATATAGTAATATGGAGAATAGAAATACAAGCTTACTACTAGTCTGTATATTTTATTATGAAGGCTAATAATACAAGAGGTAGTATTTTAAATTGATGTGATCTTTGAATATACATACAATACATAATTAGAATAAAACGCGAAATTAGCCCCGTTACCAAAAGGTACAGTCACTAACAAGTGATTAAATAAAACGGTGTATCTATATTAAGGTAAAAAACAAAATAATTAGTAATTACCAAACTTACAAACGGATACGTTCCTTCGTGACAAATATAATACCTAATTAATCTTCATGATTTTGAGGGAATCTATACTAATATATAAAGCAGAGTTTGTTTGTTTGTTTGAACGCGCTAATCTCAGGAACTACTGGTTCGAATTGAAAAATTCTTTTTTTATTGAATAGACAATTTATCGAGGAAGGCTTTAGGCTACATAACATTACGCTGCGACTAATAGGCGCGAAGATATAATAGAAAAACAAATCAACGGGGACGAAGTCGCGAGCAACACCTAGTAATTAATAAAATTCGGTTCGAAGTTCCAGAGATTCGAACAAATAACACTTAAAATTTAAACAGTATTCTATGGGTACTTATGTTATAAAGAAGTAAAGTTTGTGTTTTTATTATATTGTAAGGGGTAATCTCGGGATCTACTAAACCGATTTTAAAAATTCTTTTACCAATAGAAAGCCACATTACTGCAAAGTGACATAGGCTATATAAAAATCCGAAAAGGATAATTGACAACATACCCAACGAAGTGGGCACGGGTCGAACAGTAATATTATATAATACAAGCCGTTGCCCTCGACTCCATCCGCGTGGACTTTCATATAAACTTTGACACCCCTTTTAACCCTTTTTTTCTAGTTAAAAAGTAGCCTTTGTTCTTTCTCAGGCTCTAGACCATCTGTGTACCAAATTTCATTCTAAACGGTTCAGTAGTTTTTGTGTGATGGAAAGACAGACAGACAGAGTTACTTTCGCATTATAATATAAGTATGGATTACCGAAAAAATTGCAACACTTACAATACAATGGTAAAATCCCAAAATAAAGTACAACAACGCCACCGTTTTCAAATGTAAAGTGTGTTATATTCTTTATTTTCTCCCAAAGAGCTAAAAAATTTAGACAATAAAATATTATAAATATATATTAAGTTGATATTACCATCACATAAAAAAATATAAATTACATTTTATTAAGCGTATTAATTGATATATAATTAATTACTATATCAATCGTTTTTAGACAGCGCCACCTATTTCCCCGCTAAGCATAGCTTGCGTTATGACTACAAGGTAACCAATAAATTAAAGAATAAATTTTTGTTTTGTTTTTAACCGACTTCAATCCGAATTTTTTTTATGTATGTTCACCGATAACTTCGTCGTTTAGGAACCGATTTTGATGATTCTTTTTTTGTTGGAAAGATGTCTCCGAGGTGGTCCCATTTTAAGGAAGTCACGATCTGATGATGGTACACCAGAGAAATCGAGGGGAACTTTCAAAAATTGTATGGGCGACTAGTGCGTTTATAAGTTTTTCAATAAGTATCTTATGTGAACACTTTAATTTTAATAGTCTGAAGTAGGTCTGATGATGCAGCTAAGGTACAGTCGAGGGAACTATTAAATAACGACTATTAAATAATTTGTATATACTAAATGCAAATAATTTCTATATACAAAATACTTACAAAGTAATACGCATTTTGCGTATTATTTTGTGGGAAGCAAATTTATTATTTGCTTTTTAGTTTGAAGTCGGTTTATTTTTTGTTAAAAATTATTTTATAACAATAAGATTTATTCGTGTAGGACACACACAAGAAATAGATCCCCAAACTAGATGTAAGTACTTACAGTTTACACCCAAAAAAATCACATCGGGAAATACCTACTTTATCGGGAATAATAAAGCTGAACTTAATTCACAGTGTTTTATATGGCGATAGTAAGACTAGGTGATTTATTAGACTTACCAATAGAATCCCCAAACAAGAACCTAATATGACCCAATATGGGCAGCCTTCCTGGCATTGAAGGAATGTTACCGGGGTACAACAAAATCCTCAGATAAATATATAAAATACAGCATGAAGTCAATACCAGTAACCACAACATATTCACACTTTAATCGACAAGTCCTCTTTATAATGAAGGAGAAATACTTCTACACCAAATGTCGGTAACAAACAATATTAGATATCTTCTATAATTATAATTCTTTTTAACTTCAAAGTATTAATTAACGAGGTTAAACCAACACAGGTTAATTGTAATCATGACTTTTAATACATAGTTAAAATATTTGTTAAAAGTTTTCTTTGACATTAGTCACAATACCTTAAATTGATAAATTGGTTAGTTTATAACATAATATGTTCCAAAAACGAAAAAAAAAAAAAATATTTCATGTACGTGGACTTCCTTTGTAAAACCGCGGGAGTAAACGGCTATTTCACTATAACCATTTTTATCATATACGAGTACTAAATATTATGCTGTAATTACATAAATATAAATTAAATTTATCATTTGCGTTGAAAAGCTTTTATAAGTATATAGTTCCCGTTCCCGGGGTAATACCGGGATAATAAGTATTTTATGTTCTAATCCAGGGTATCATCTATCTACATACCAAATTTCAACTAAATCGGTCCAGCACTTTTGCCGTGAAAGAAAGACAAACATACAGACACACTTTCCCAATTATAATATTAGTATGGATAAGAAACTTCTTAATCGTCATGATAGAAACCGATGGGGACGAAAATGGGTAACAGCTAGTTTATTCAAAATACCGAAAGAAAAGATTGCATCAATAGAAACAGTCTTTATTGAGATTAGCGCTTACAAACATACTCTTCTGCTTATAATATTAGAATAGACAAATTAGTATCTTTTGAGCTTTCTATAAATAAATTAATAGCTTGATTAAATAGATTAGAATTAGGAATACCTAGGTGTCTTTAAACAATAAATTATACCTAAAGTTCGTTAAGCTTTCAAAAAGCTTAAATTAAATAAGATTTATAGCTTCTAAATAAAATGTTAAAAAACTCCTTATTCAGTTTTTTTGTTTGTTGGCAAGATTTTTTAGATTTTGTGTATATTCAAATATAATTGTAATATTATCTAATTACAATATTGGGTCAAAATATTTTATCAATATCAGCGAAAAACGCCAAATGAGTGAAATTAGTTATTAATGTTAATTTAACCAATTTAAATATGTGTACTTAAATTGATAATTATTAAATAAACATTTAGCAACTTTAGCACATGCTAATGTATAGTTTAAAATAACACACGAGATTACTGGGCTCATGAGTCTTAACATCTGATGACTCAAAGTGGGGAGCGTCGGTGTAGTGCAACCCCTGCCCGGAGTTGGGCTTTATAGCAAAGTTCCGGGTAGCACTGCATTGGCTATGGGCTGGCGTTACTCTTACCATCAGGAGTGCGTCCAGCTCGTCTCCCCTCTTCATATTATAAAAAAAAACACAACACAATATACTACTAAGACATGTATTTATCATAGCAAGACTTAATCCTAAGAATGAGTTTTGTAGTACACATTATTACACAAGTCAGTATATATTAGCACATCAAAAAAGTCTCAGAACACTAAATATACTGACTTACAAGCTGCGTCAAGAAGGATCATCATCAGAATCTAACTCCGAGGAATCATCAGATGAATCGCTACTTGAGTCAGAATCAGTCTCACTTTCATAATCATAAATACCAGCTTTCTTTGCATCTGGTAACAGGGACATTGATGCCATTTTTAAAGCCATCTCATTCTCCATTACTTGCGTTTCTTCCTGACATACTAATGCGGCTGCTGCTTCTAGTTCATCTAATTCTAACGACAATTCACTTCTACTTATCTCAACATTAATCAAATTGTTACAGAGATCACTTATATCTTCCGATCTACACTTTTGTAGAAATATCAAATAATCATTTATGTATAATTGATTTAAAATATATCTAGCATCATTGCTAGTATTGAACATTCGATGAATGCCTATGAAGCATTTAATAATATATTTTTTACCTTTCTTTAACAGTAGTTCTACATCATTTTTAATCTTATTGCATAGTTCTATGTTTCTAAATATAGGGAATATAAGGGCTCGTCTGTAGCATGCTACTAATACTTCTTTCATATCATTGAATACACAAAACCAGCTTAGTGTAGATGACAACTTATTAATTGTCCAGCTTGACTCAACAGTACTTTCATCCATGGTAGTTCTTTTGTCATAGCAATAGCCAAACAATATATCTATCAAACCTAAAAGGACTTGTTTATGTTCTTTTTTAGTCAATACATAATGTTTATTTGGCAATTCTTTTAACAAACTAACTTCTTCTTCATTAAAATCAGCCTCTGTATTGAAATCACCTGCTTCCCATGACATTTTATGTGTTAAATATGGATTTATAAGTTCATCATCATATAAATCAGCTAAATAGTGATCAGATGAGAATTTGTGATTTTCAAATTGTTCACGTAGTTCGTGACGCTCTTCTAATGCAACGTTTTCAGGCACTCTAAGTTCAAAAATTTGAGGAAATTCGCTGCCAATGTCGTTGAACTCCGTAGTTATTATACACGCAAATCCATAAGAGTATTGGTTGGAAATGCTGTCTGTTCCGTTATTATCTTCAATCGAGATACCATCTTCCTCTAGCATTTCAACTAAACTAGGATTTATGTTAGAAATGTCCCGTGGAGCTAACAAACTCGTAATCATATCCAAATTTTCGAAATGCTCACCGGCTGTCTCCTTGTCGAACGTAAGATTAAAATCGCCTGAATCACAAACGTAAGAACCCTTGGATCTTTCATTTTCCACTATTTTTCCAGGTAATCGAAGTCTCAAAAAGTACGGGCTAGATACAAATAAAAAGTTTTCGCCGTCTACATCGATTTCCGTATCGCCCACGTTTGTATATGGTGCGTGCACAGTAATATATACATGATTTTCGTCCTGATATAGCCTGAAGCTAGGCGTTAACATATTGTATTAAGCAGTATATTTTCACGAAGCAAAATACGACACCAAAGAGACTCAATTTTAAATCACATTATATGCTTGACAAAACGAAAACATGTGTTAATATTTTGTAATTTTGAAGTATGAAGTTCACAATGTACATCCACTATCCACAGTACGTATATTAAATCGCAATTGACAGTGACAAATGACAATTGACATTCGATGGCTTAAGTCTCAAATTTTTTTTTATCAGTTATACGCAAACTAACATTTATTTATTTTGTAAGATTTAGAACAAAATACCGAAATTTAATGCATTTATAACTATCATCAAATAGTTTATACACTCTATGATAGATATCTATGGCTGCATAATGGCTCTCATAACCTTAAGGAATAGATTTAGTGCAAAAATTATCTCTTATGTGTATTCTTGATTCCTTTTTGTTTATCTTGCAAGTTATTAATTTTGTTATAGATCATTAAATTATTTAGATATAATGTATACCATTTTTGCCATGCCCATTTATTTTCATTAAAAAAAAAATCACTTCTATAAGGTCAAAATAACATTTCTATTTTCTAAGACATGATAAAATGGTAACAAACGTTACAACGCATGTTACTATTTATTGCACGTTAAAAATAGACAGAATATAGCACCTAATTATCCTGCATCCCGTTAACTCGTTTCTATTTTTGAAAATGTTTTTAGGGGTTTGAACTGAGTACTCAAGTCTGCGTTCACTTAAAAGTAAAGATATCGTTGTGGGTGTAGGTATGTGGGTGGCACATTATTAATATCAAACGGAGAGCTTGTTAGCATTACACTAACTTTGATTTGAAACTGAAAGCCGAGATCTTTGAGTCCAATAAAATATTTCTAACTATCGGATTAGTAGATCCCTATTTCGTATTTATTTTTTTGTGCATTTTTTATGAGTTAACTGTAAACACCCACAAGGAAATTTCAAGTTGACATTTTGGCACATGCCAATTTCCATAAATTTGCCAATTTAATTGACAAAACAACTGATGTGTTATTAAATTTTTACATTAAAATATAATAAAAACTGTAACATATTATATTCAGAAAAGGAAGTTGCTTAAAACTCTATGACGTTATGAAATAATGCCTGTTGGAAGAAAACGCTGGAATCTTCATGGTAAGTCAATAGAAAAGATATTAATGTTTAACAATAACACATGAAAAACATTTGTAAAGATTACAATAATTACAATCATTGACGTATCTTATTAAGATTTTGTGATACTACATAAAATTAAAGAAGCGTCAAAATAATATTTTCGATATACAATATAAAAATGAAGTTAATTTTCATTAAGTGTTGTTAAATTTCCAAACTGAACGAGTAATCTAAACTGAAAGTCACGTCGAAAAATCTCAAAATAGTAATAGCTTAAATATATATTTATATTTTTTAACACATTGTTAGATCTCTACCATGTTACTGGGGATAAACTATGGGACACTCCTTATTATGTATATGTGCATATTTTAAAACCCACAATTATAAATCACATGTACTTTTTCAAATAAATTTTCCCTCAGATGGACCACAAGGATCACTGAAGCGTTTACGGAACCAATTAGCCGAAGATGGGTGTGCCGAGTCTCAGGTTGTACTGGCTAAACAATTGTTGGAAGAAAAATGTGGTTAGTATTGTTAAGTGTTTTTTAACATATTATTATATTTTTAAAACATAATACATCCCTCTCAACATTTTTACACTTACTACTATAACTACCACAAGTTCTATAAACTGTTGTTTAACATGTGCTAAGACTGCAAGAAAATGTTATAAACAGTACTGCTGGTAATTTGCAATATTTTTATATATTATGAATTTGTGTTTTCTATATTATCTTGTTATTTGGGTTAGTGTGTCTCAGGGTTTGTTGTTTTGTTGCTTATATTAATTCATAAATCAGTATGCTTCATTTACACACTTAGCAGAACATTTTTGCGTCAATTTAGAAAATATCATAACTATACAAACCAAAGAGGGAAAGAATTCAGTAAAGCTTTTGCAGAAAGGAGTTGTCATGTTTTTATTATTATTGAAAAATTGTTGTTTGTTTCAGAACTAGAGGCAGATAAAATATCAAATTTCAAACAAGCATTGGAATGGCTTATTTGCGCCACTGAGCAAGCACATCCAGAAGCCAGAAGGATGTTGCGTCGGTATGTGATATATTGTTTTTGTAAATTTTGATGAAATTAAAAAAGTGGCAAAACATTATAACTGCCATATTTTCATATTTTTAATATTTATATATGTGTACCACCGCTTTGCCTGCATGTAATATTAAGTCGATGGTCTCTGGTACATATTTTAAAGTTATAAACCAAAATCGTTTTCGTAAAAGGTTAAAGTGTGACGTTTAACAATCTTTATCATAATAATTTTTATTATGCTAGCCTATCAGTTTTTAAAATGTGCTAGGTGGTTTTAAGTGTAAAAATTTTTCTCTTGAACGATTTCGTACAATTCAAAACTTTATACTATGAAGTAATAATGAATCAACATAAATCCTCCATCATATGTTGTTTTTTTTTATAAGAATAATGACAGTAGATGTCATTAATCTCAAAATTGCTTGGATTGTGTTAAGACGTGATGCACGGCAAAACAAAATAAAAATAGCAGGAAATGATAATATGAGGTAATTTTTGTTTATTAAATATTGCCATTCTTTCACAATCAACAACAAACATGATTCTCGAAAGAATTTTATTCCATCATTTGGTATTCGGTATAGCATGTGGTTTAATTATTTTTGATCAATGAATGAAAAATTGCGTGATTTTTTGCTCTGGCAAAGGCGGTGGAGTAGGGTCCAGTGTGAGCTTAGACATTACATGTAAGTGAAATAAAAAGAAATAGAATAAATTTTATATACCTAATTAATTGGGTCTTTATTTAATTTTAACGAAGAATTGAGCTATCGATTTTTTAAATGAAGTAGATCTTAAAGTAATTGTTTATTTTTCTATGTACAATAAATTAAATGTGATTAAAAAAAATTTAAAGAAAAAATTATACCGTGAAATTTAATTTGTCTTCTTAGTGAAGCTTTAGTGTGGGGACAAGACCACGATTCTAGTTAACTTACAATTAGCTACATTCCAGCGTAATGATTTCGCAAAAAAAAATGTATGGCTAAGCGAATACAAAAGTTTGATGAATAATATAGTGTCCGTAAATGTTGCATGATCAATATGTGTAACAATATAGAGCCCTAATATAGAGCTTTAAATTTTTTGTAATGTGCTAAGTACGTCACACCTTAGCTTAAAACGTGCATAGAAGTGACGTCACGCGACTTTTCAAATCAAATTTTCTCCTCAAGTTTTTAAAATAAGACAAACAAAAAAATACGTATATTATATTTTTCGATAGCCTATCTGACGGACGTTGTATTACATTTTAGTAGTTTTAGTCAATTATTCGTTGTAGGTGTATTCGTAGCGGCGTTATAGACGAGGACAGTGCGCCGATAGTGCGCGCGAAGTCGTGTCTCGCCGCGAGCCGGCAGGAGACCGTGGCCAGGAAGGCGGCCAGGGATCTGTTCGCTAGGTAAGTATTGAAACAAGAAAAGACAAATGTAGACCAAAACCTTATTATTATTATTAACAGAGCCCATACCTTAAAACAAGACACAGACATAAACATTATTAACAGAGCAAATAACTTTAAGAAAATACAAAACCGCTCTGCATATGTTGGAGCTGTGAATTCCTTCGTTGTTATTAGTGGCTCCTTTAGTAGGCATTGAATGTGTCCAAGACCGTGCTAAAGTGTTCATTATGCATAGGATTACGATCTGGCAACCTCAGTCGTGTAGACCCGGGTTATTTTCCTTAACTATGTATTTTTATTAATATTTTATTCATTTTATATGACTAAAAAAACGTCTTAGGGGTTTTACATAGCATTGTCCAAAACTATTTTTTCTAGTCTATCTAAATAATTTAAATATAAACTGACTATTGTAACCACACAGTCTATCAAACGGAGAGCAGTTTATAACGACGGCGCAACTCGAGCGACGGATACGCGAGATTTGTACGACTACCCTCAAAAAGGAACAGGACGAAGCCTTGGAATCGAATGGTAAGTGTATTCTAATCGAAATTGCTTTTAAGTTAAGGATCATCTAGAAAGTATATCAAACTATTATATCGTGTTTAACCTCTAACCATCTTTGTTACAGTTGTGAGAACTCTCGTATGACATCACAATGTCACATTCTAAACTAACGCTACCTTAACGTACCTATATCGTATTTCATTTGTTTATTTACTTATTAAGTTGTCCAACAATCATTACGTAATTTTTTACAACTAAGTGTACATTAACATGTGTTCGTATGTAAAAATGTAATTGTAACGACACAAACAACTATTGCTAATCATTAATGTACTGCATACTTCTTTTAAATTTTTTTATGAATAACTTGATTGAGCAAGCCCTATTTCATACTATTTGTATAGTAGTGTTAGTAAATTTGAAAGTCTGTTAGACATTTTATGCTCTTTTAGATGAAGCCCGAGCATTGGACGACGGTCAAGCACTTGAAACCCTTCAAGCTGGCGATCACGCACAAAGCAACGGAACTATAAGAACTGCGGAAATTAGTCACGAAGAAAGTAATTCCTTTCGTTATTTTGTTGGGGTTTTCCCCTTAATGTTTCTTAAGATAATTTTAATACATTTCTGCATCTGCAATAGGCATAGGATCTTATTTTCATGACATTACTAAAAAAACATAATTTTTACAATTATATTAAAAATAGCTTTAGCATCTAATGAGAGTGAATTGAACAAAAATGAACATAAACAGCATGCATTTTTCATAACTTTCTTCTTTCCAGATTCACCAGAGAGATGTAGTCAAAACGAAGAGATTCGTAACCTAACAGTTGATAATCTTGTGTCTGCAGCCGTCGACTACTGCCAAGGCGAATTGCCTCTAGTCAGCTACGAACTGACCCTCACTGACCCCAGTATTAAGGCCCTAGACCATATCCCCTTACTCCACCAGGCATTTCTACATCCCCTAGTCTTTATACAAGTCCTGTACCTAAAATTGCTCTATTACTTTGGTTCGATATCGTTCCGTTTGTCGAATTTAGAGCTATCCCTACTATTAATTGCCTATCTCTCAGTCAGTGCTGACAGTTTATATCATTTAGTCCCCCTCATTATTTACTACGTCAGTATAATCGCCATGGTCATATGCACCTTCAGAATGTTGCTAGCTAAACGACACTTCATCGACTTCAGAAAATGGTCAGGACTCTTCCTGAAGTACAGCGATGGCAACCTTCAACCTGACGAATCTGAGAATCTATTCGTTAGAAACAACTTGGGACCGTTTCTGCAGTTTTTCCTAGCCTTGTTCATAAATTTGTTCCTCTATCCCTTTATAGCCACGCAATGGGTGCCCTTCTCTGAGTTCTGCGTTTTGTCGTTCTGTCTCATGTTCCTGACCCTTTTTTCGTTCGGAATGAATGGAAGGCCATATCCGGACGTGTTAGCCCTTATATCTTTCGGTATAAATGTCCTCGCAAAATATCCTTACGAGAAAGACACAGTCGTTCATCAGGGCTGGAGATTTCTGGATTTACACATATCCAATTATCCTTCTTATATACTAGGGAATAGCATCGAGTTTTGCTTGAATGCACGCGTGTTTTTTTCCCTGTTAATCCCTATAATTCTGGTCGCGATGGCTCGGAGGAGTAATTGGCAAGGTTTCTTCAAGTACACCCTTCCACATTGTGTGACGTTAAGTTGGTTGCAGATGTTCATAACTTGCTCTCACGGTTGTACGACGTATGGTCTAATAAGGGGAACTCTAGCTTTGGTTTGTTCGTTCTTATTTTTGCCTCTCTTAGGCGTTTTAACGGTTACCTTGCCTATATTTGCCTTCTTGCAATATATTCCCGTGTCAAGATTACTATATACTATGACAGTTCTGTTGAGTTTTGCAACGGGGCTAGGAATAACCTGCTTGTTAGCTAAGACGGAGGCTACCAAGAAATTCGTCACACCGTTTCAAGTAATTATCTTTATTTCATGTTTACATTGAATAATTTTTTTAAACTGCTTTTGTATATTAAGAGTTATGTTTATTTCAGCTTACCATCGGTATTATTACTCTAATATACTTCAGTAATCAATTAATAGTCGGTTTCCAAGATGAAGGAGTTCCATCTGGTCTCATAGAGTTACTGAGCGAAGACAAATCCAGCCTCAAAAATCTATTGAAAAACGAATTCATTTCGGACTATGAAGAAAACGCTCATTACGTGAACTGGGACGATTATTATAACCAATGTCATGCGCCATCTTGGTTTGAAAAGAACATGGCCGCGACACAGATAAAATGTTCAGTTCTAGAAGGTTCCCATGTTAATTGGGAGGGTTATGTGAAAGATGTGAAAATTAAAAGCGTTAAGAATAAATGGAACGATGTCGCTTCTTGGTTGCCGGGTTTTATAAGAGAGTTTTTCAAGTGCTACTATGGGGAGGAATATTCGTTATGTCGAAGGGAGGAAGGACTAAACTTGGATGATTGCGATTTTGTAAGGCGCGTGGCGCGGCAAAGCGGCAAGAGTTGCCATCTAAATAATTTAAATGAGTGAGTATTATGAATTTAATAATGGTTCTATAATTTAGCTTCTTATGTAAAATTGTTTTAAGGTGTATAGAAACGCTTAATATAAATTGTTTAAATGATCATAGAAAACATATTTTAAATTGAGTTATGAGATATCCCAATTCTTATTTAATTTTTAGATACATTTCTCAGTATTATACTCAGACTTATATTAGTCGACTATAAAGCTTCCATATAATTATAATAGGTAAATCTCAAATGATTAGAAAATTGTTGAGAAGTTAGATAATGCTCGTCAATCTCAATTTTTGAAGAATATCATTTATTACCTTTCTATTGTATTTTATTTAAATGAACTGTTTTATTACATTCAGATACATTTACGAAGTAACAGTAAACATGGAGACAAGCGGAGGCCTTATTAAACGGCACGCGGAAATTAACATTATATTCGACCATTTCTTTACAAACTACACAAAACTGTTACGACATGACGACAAAATACGCTTCAAAGGAACACTTATGAACGAACCCATGGCTTACTTCGATATTGGATCGAAGAATTTAAATGTCCTAGGATACGAAATGAATTGCATTGAATGCAAAATTGCTAGAGGAAGCCTCACGTCACAAGCGCCATCTTTATCCAAAATATCGGAACTGTGCCGAACAATTATCAACGATTGCATCGTGTCCACGAAATATGTATTAAACTTCCTTCTAAACCCAGTGATCGTTTTTAAATGATTGTTATAGACAATAGACATGCTAAATTAAATATAATTGTACGTCAAACGCGTTTTGAAATTGCCATGTTTAAGAGATTTGTTAATTTTTAACTGTTTATGATATAAATATAATAGTTTTTGAAACGATATATCGATTGTTTTTTCTTTCGTTACAAGGATACTTTTAATTACTAGTAGTTAATTTTGAATTTTTGGACGAAAATATCCAGTTGCCATTTACGTTACCTGATAAATTATAATCTGTATTTGGTGAAAGTTGGCGGGAAATGTCATTTTTACTAATTCATGAAAATGCTAAATTCCTAAGTCCTAACTATCTATATTGTGTTTGTTTGATATGGGATTATTGATTATTTATTATAAAAACTAAAAAGTATTACCTACTACTGTTAGGTTTATGTTTTTATTATTGAAAATGTTAATGTTCAATGAATTAATGTGCTGTAGTAGATAATTATGTTTATAGAGTATAGACTTAACTTCACAATAAGTTTTTGTTTAAAATGATCTGTTATGTTACACAAATACTGTTGAAATATAAATGACGGAAAATGAGTGTGTGTTTTGGCCTATTTATAGGAATATAGAAGATATAATACAAAATTAGTATCTAAATTGATCTCGCTTTTTGGACTGGTTTTGACGGATTTAAATGTGTTGTAGATACTGCAAACGTCCTAAATATAATTAAATTAGAATACAAAATATTGGTACCTTGTCCTGGAAGTAAATATTTTCATCAAAACTATCATAAGATCTTATATCAAAATCGTCTTCCGCGTGAAAAAAGAAATACATAATTATGTTGTAAATTCTAGAACTTGCCTAATTCAAAACAAAGTTCGGACCAGATATTAAAAGATTAATGAAAAATAATCTAAATCTGTTACTTGGTGTATTTTAATATTACTGGTGTACCTTACATAGTGTGATCTTATAAATTATCGCGTGATGTTTTAGTGTTAGTGTTTTATGAGAATGTTATGTAAAGTATTGATGTGTCATGTTTAACAGTGAATAGATTTTCTGTATAAATATATATTTTCACCGAGCACATTCTTTTATTTCCCATCCTTAATCAAAAGTTTTGTATTGTATATTTAATATACTTAAATATTATTCTCAGACTAGTTCTCACATTATAAATAGTAAGGCTAATTTAGTGGGATAAAAGAAAACATGCTGTATACAAAAATATTTTATCGTTTTACTGTACAAGTTCCTCAGTCAATAAAATGGCATCTTAAAAAATATTAAATAACATTTAGTTTAAAAGTAAATATTTTAGTCCTATATTACAAATACATCTCAAAAATGTAAATTTTTCAAAAATTACGTATTTTACATTACCTCTATTAGCTTGTAATGTAATAATTATTATATTATAATTCATTAAGGACATATACCACTACTTACAACATTTAATTTTTTTTGACAAATATTAACAAACTTATGCATAAAATATATACGCTAGACTATAGTGATAAAGTTGGAAGCTTACTCATATTTTGTATGTCTAATTTTATGTCAGTTTTGATGATAATATATACAGTACGGATTGACTACGGAAGATCAGTTTTCTTTTATTTGTAACATAAGTTTTAAGTACATGGGTTAACATTGGGACAATATTTTATGTTGGTCTTGGTATTTTATCCTCATTTCTTAAAAGGATTATGTTGTTATACATATATAATATAAGTAATTTATTATGCAACTCACTACAGCAGTACTGTAGCAGTAACAGTCTGTGATTTTGTTGCGACACACAAACAAAAGGGAAAACTTTTTTAAAATAATTAAATTTTAAAAAGTTAGACTATTTTTATAAACAAACCCAGTGGTATATAGTATAAAACGAAGTCACTTTCTTCTATCTGTCCCTATGTCTACTTAAATCTTCAAAACTACGCAACCATTTTTCAATACATAGTGTTTTTTTTTATACAAAGAGTGATTCAAGAGGAAGGTTAATTAATGTCAACATATATGCGTGGATAGCTTGGGCAGGTCGCTAGTTTTAAAACATGTAGTTATTTAAATAATATATTTTTCACGTAAAATGTTTTCCTGGAAACTCCAAGGCATCAAGTCGTTTGTAAACCTCAAGCATAGTGGGTCGTTCTTGTCTTAAGTACCGAGTACAGTGCAATCCTATTGATATGAATTCTCTGCAGAGACGTGGGTTGGAGTTTGGAGTATTTTTTAATATCGGGTCTTCGAGTGTAGCTGGAAAAAAATTAAATCAGTACATGCATAAATTAATAAAACATAAAAATAAAATTAATTACGAATTCGACGATTAATCGTTGGCTAAGTGCGTGTCAGTATACATAATGGGTCGGAATGAATCTATAATATGGATTAAACTCATATACCTACATAATATAAGTTTCTAAACACCCTGTACTGTACACTCAATGAGTGAGTGAGACAGATATACCAGTCGTCATTCTCCCTCACCCGCTGGTACGCTGTACAACTCAATGAGTGAGTGAGACAGACATACTAAAGTCGACGTTCTCCCTCGCCCGCTAGCGCCCTGTTCATATAACTGTATGAGTGAGCGAGACAGACACACCAAAGTCGTCGTTCTCCTTCGCCCGCTAGCGCCCTGTACATATAACTGTATGAGTGAGCGAGACAGACATACCAGTCGTCATTCTCCCTCGCTCGCTAGCGCCCTGTACATATAACTATATGAGTGAGCGAGACAGACATACTTGTCAACGTTCTCCCTCGGTCGCTGGTGCGCCGTACAACTCAATGAGTGAGTGAAACAGACATACCAAAGTCGACGTTCTCCCTCGCCCGCTGGTGCATGTAGTCGCACAGCAGCAGATGCGCGCGCGCCCGCTCGAGCGCCGGCAGCGCGCTGGCCATCTCCAGCAGCAGCACGCCGTAGCTGAACACGTCCACGGCCGGCGACAGGCAGCGCGAGCGCAGGTACTCGTCTGGGAGATACGGGCGCGTGCCGTGCACCCTGAAACATGATTTAAGTATACTAGCACTTTTAATAGTGTATGTTTTTTTTTATTCTATGAAGTGGTGAGACGAGCTGGACGTCCTGCTGATGGTAAGAGAAACGACAGTCCATTACCAATGTAGTGCTACCCAGAACTTTGCTCAGGGCAGGGGTGCACTACATCGACGCTCCCCACTTTGAGTCATTAGATGTTAAGACTCATTAGC
>JADANM010006230.1:4862583-4908699 GCA_026213755.1 Eurema hecabe | reverse complement strand
CAACCCCATCGAGTTTGGGCTCGTTTGATTCGCCTAGATGAGTACTTTGGAGCTAGATGGTAACCACTAGATGGTAACTGGCAAACGACCTTGCAATAATGATGCGTTGAATGAGATGAACAGACTTAGGAACTTACAAGGTGAAAACTAAAAAGTATAAAATAAATTAAGGTAAAAAAATCTTTAAAAACAAGCTTTTATTTAAATGCGCTAAAAAGAAAAAAATAAACTTTTACACTATAACTTTACTGTCAACTTATAACATTTCAAATTCAACATATTTGACACAATTTATATGTTTTAAAAGCTTGTCGCGAGATTTAAGTACCTACTCGTAATTTTAAAAGCAAGTTTTAAAATACCTGCCTATTAAAAATTTTAAACTAAGAAAGTAAATACGAGTACTTAAATCTCGCGACAAGCTTTTAAAACATATAAATTGTGTCAAATATGTTGAATTTGAAATGTTATAAGTTGACAGTAAAGTTATAGTGTAAAAGTTTATTTTTTTCTTTTTAGCGCATTTAAATAAAAGCTTGTTTTTAAAGATTTTTTTACCTTAATTTATTAATTATGAGGGATGTTTGGTAGCATTGATGGTAAGCGATGAACAGTGGCAAAGAAAAGTTCTTTCAAAAACTTGTTGAACTCTCATGTGTTTTACCAGCAGTTTTAGCAGGGTTATTTAGGATGGGATAGGTAGAAATATCGGCGGAGAGGAATATATGAGCCACCTAAATATTTCTTCCCCTGGAAATGCCGCAATAAAAAGTATCTTATATGTATGCAACCCTTCAGGCAAATTAATTTAGTATTTTTCGTGTAAGAGAACACACGTACTAGCGTTTATAGTGTAAGTTAGATTCAATTTGATAAAATATAGTAACACATCAATCATCATTGCATAAAATCAAGGCAATATGAAACATAGAAGAAACAGTTCAATATACTAATTTTAATATCTTAAATATATGTATGTATAATGAAAACAAACAACTTACCTAGATACTTTGAGATGTGTTCTATCCTCCCCATAAGGACCCTTTCTAGCAAGACCAAAGTCACCAATTTTAGGCATTGTACATTGATCTAGAAGAATGTTGGCTGGTTTTATATCACCATGTATTAGAGGAGTGCCGGCCATTGTATGAAGGTATTGTAGACCTCTGAAAACAATAAAATAAGTGTAAGTATGACAGACAGTGTATTTTAATACATAAAAGGTCTGACTGACTGACATATCAACGCACAGCCTAGACGGCTAAACGTAGACACTGAAATTTAGAAGGCTAGCTTAGGTACTCTAGAGGTGCACTAAGAAAGGAATTCCCGATTTTCCCATGGGAACGGGTATTAGGGGGAAAATCCTTTCGTATGAAAAATCTAAACCGCTTAAGTTAGACGCTTGGAATTTGGCATGCAGGTACCTTAGTAAACTTAAAGCTTAGTTGCAACAGGATATTGCAAAATTCCTTCTGATGTGGTAGGATAGGTATCTACAGCGTGAACGAAGTGGCATCAGGTTATCTAGTGTATTAGAGATAATTAATTAATCTATTCCGATTGAGTTGATACACAAGGAACATCCAAAAAAATATTAAGAGAGGTTTAGGGCGTAAACGAGTTTCAAAAGTAAAAACTAAAGTGCCACAAATGGTTTCTTATACATAATATTACATATTATACATTCTTAATACATGAGTTATTCACAGTAACTGGTTAAAAACATATTAATTTATGTAAAATAAAATTAGATTTTACCTGGCAACACCATGCGCTATTCTATACCGTTGCGCCCAACTTAAAGGGGGGTGGTGTGTCTTTAGCCTTAATCTCTGTTCTAGAGAACCTCCTGCCATCAACTGATATACTAGGCATGCTTCGGCACCTAATAATATATAACACTTTACATTAAATGCAAAATATAACTCATAGCACAAAAAATCGTAAAAATATTTATTTTATTTTTAGGAGCTGATTTATAAAACTATCTCACTTCCATAAATAAAATAACCGCCTCTACAAATACATATAACTTTTTGGGTTCTTTGTGCTTGATGTGTTAATTTATAAATAAATATTAAATAGAATATAGAATTTGTAGACATTCTTGTTTATAAAAAGAAAAAAAACTTACATTTTGCTAGTACAAAAAATAACATAAGTTTACCTCCCAAGCTGTATCCATATAATGGCAATATATTGTCATGTCTGTACTGATTAAGACACATTTCTCGAATTAACTCTTTGTTTTTATCATCGCTGTCTCTTAGTCTCTTAACAGCTACCGGCAGTAATTTCCATTCACCTAACATTAAAAAAAAGCATAAGCCTTATATTCTGTAACAATTCTTAGTTATCACATAACACAATCATGTTACAGAAATACGTGAAAAATGATTCTTTATTTAACCAGTTACATCAATCTTAAGTGTATGAGAGCATTTTTGGGTAATATATAAAAATTTTTGTTAATTTTTTTTACTTTTTTTTAAAAAAAAAATAATTCTTCTCGATTGCCAGTATTAAAAAAAATTACCTTTAAAAACTTGTCCAAAACCTCCTTTCCCTAGTAAATTGCTCTCACTCCAATTATTGGTAGCTTCTCGTAGATCCTCATACCTGAGCATTGGTATAGCTGATACTGACTTCAGGAATTCATCATCTAACGTGTCAGCTTTACCGCTTTGAGCGCTTGAACTGTTCTGTATATACAAAAAGAAGTAAATACAAGAAGTAAATAAAAAACATAGATTAAAATATTGTAAGGTTGCTTTATATGAGTGAAAAGTTACCCTGAAGAAACATTAATTTTCAAATTTATGTTGCACGAATGATATTTATTTATTTAAAGGCTTTCAGGATAGATAAGATTTACATATTAACTATTATTCATATTATGTTTAATTCTTTTTAACTTTTCTGATGGAATTTTCTTGTATCTGTTTATTAAGAAAGCATTTTTCCATAGAAAAAAAAACAGTCTAATAATAATATAAGTACATAAATGATTTAAGCATATTTAAAATCAAACCTTGGTAGATTCGGTATTTGATTCATCTGTTGGCGATTGTATGTCGTCATTACGACTTTGTGTAGGCAGCTGGCCTCCCTATAATTTAAAAAATTTAATGTTTAATAATATCATAATAGTCGCTACTAGCAGTACCCTTTGCGTTCTTTACACAGAATTTTGGCGTGATACATTGATGATAAGATAAATTGAAATAGCCCAGTAGTTTTGAAGTGTATAGAACAAATATACAAATATAACCCTTTTTATAATATAAGCTCAAAAGTCTAAAACAACATTACTTCTAAATTATTTTAAATATTATAATTATAAATCTGAAATATTTTACCTTATAAAACTGAATGTTGTTCCTAATTCTAAATGAGCCATTAACCAATATTAGTTTTATAAAAGGTCAAAGGCCGTATAAAATATGAATCATTTCAATATGTATTAGCTATCTAGTGATTCTTAGTAAGTCATTCTACAATTACATGACTATATTTATGAGGAAATAACAAGAAAAATATTAAAATGTTGTTATCCATAGTATTTATTTTTATCCAACTTATAAAAAAGAGGTTTTCATTGCGACCATAATGTATATATGCTTTTTTATTTACCTATTTTTGGATTCCAAAGCCAAATAAAAGGATTATTATACTATCACCTGTTTCCTCATATTGGTAGTCATTCTGGGAATTCTTTTAACTTTTGACAAAAGCTGTTCTAGTTAATTGTGATTCATTTAGTTTTTTAAGTAATACTGATACTTTTGTTATTTTAATAATCATAATTTATCATAACACAATAAATTTTTTTGTAGTTTGTACATCTTATATTTTTAATTAAGCGAATTTGTCAAGTACCCAAAAAAAGTTATTCAGTCTATGGTATATTTCAATATCTACTACTTAAAAAACTATTATAAACTTTATCAGGTTTTTCCGTCTCCTATTTCATCATTACGGTTAATATAACATTATTATATAATTCTCACCTTTTCTATAAGCATGACTGGCAGAGGAAGGCACGAGTCACTGCCCTCAATTTTCTGTGTGCTTTTTCTATTCACATTATCTGGTAAGTGAAAAATTAAATATTAAAATTTGACCTTGCCTTATGACCATACAAAAAAATAATATAATTTATAGTACTTCAAGATATTTAGATGAAAGTTTTCTAGAAATTTCATACTATTGAGCTTTACATCCTAAGAATTTTTTTAATGTATTTCCCTTACAATTATAAACAAGCACAGGAATAAGGAATTTTTTTAAGGTAATAGTTACTTCTAGGTCTTTCAATTAACTACTCTACATGAATAATCACACTTTGTCACCTCAGGGAGGGAAAACAAACAAACAAGCACACATGTTTTGCCTCTTATTATAATATTACCAATCATAGTTAGTACTTATTACTTACCATTACCATACAAATTGCTTCTGTCCCTTATAGACCTGCTGTCATGTTTGTGAAGTAATTTATGGAATCTGCTGTCCACTAAGGGTACTAAGCAGCGAACGGCCGGAATATGTTTCATCCTATACAATAATATGAACAATTCTTCAACAGTATGATTCAGTTGGCCCCATCTTGTAAATAACTGGTTCGTTGGTGATGTCGCTTGACGTTTTGCTATTTGTTCTATTTCCTAAAATTATGTATACAAAATAATAGAATTATTATGTATTAAAAATAAAAAAAAAATATAAATAATTTTATTCAATATTAGAATTTTATGTTTCGTGCAGGTTTATTTTATTGTCTTTATTGTATAGACAAATTAAAGCGTAGACTGAAAGATATCAAAACCATTTATAACGAAAACATCATTTCGAAGTGGGTACTAATTTAACATTTCATTCATGTAAAACATGTGTATTAAGAAACCGGAATACCCAATACATGTCGGAATACAAGTTAACATTAATAGAAGGGAAAACCGAGGATCAGAATATTTTCTTGTGGGAAATCCCAAATCATCAAAATACGATACATAACGATTAAAGTATACTCACGTTTACATCAAATGCTGAATATTTCATATGAACACCAGACAGTTCTTTCCAATCATCATCGTTATCTAATAATCTACACAGTTCTTTATTAATTTCAAACGGTAATTCATAAATATACATTTTCAGGTTTATTATTTATTTAAATACTGTTTACACAACACCCTCCCCAAGCAATTTCCCATTGACGACTGACAATTGACATCTCAAATGACAAATCTCAATCTGATTGTCAAATTCAAATTGTTTGACAGCGACAATGACAGCCATATAAGCATACATACTACCTATGACTTCAATCAGAAATTGAATTGAATTGACTTTGACGGTTTCGGTTTTTGGATTGCAGATAATACTAACCTAATATTAATTTGCAACATGTTTAAAAAATATCTTAATTAATGTATTCGCTTCGTGAAGTCTTAATAATTATTAACTTCATTACATTTTCACCCCTTCATTCCTAAAAAACAATCACCAGTATCGAAAGTAATTATAGTAAAAGAATATGTACTTGAAAATATTTTGAAACATTACTTGAAAAGTATAGTCGATGATTTTATTATATTTTATATTTATATATTAAGTATTTTATTATAAACTAGGTATATTAAAAAATATCATAAAATAGAAAAAAATTTGATCGCTTTCATAATATTATGGGAAGCCATTACGCGTACATTTATGTGGGAAATCCTCCCCCACTTATATTAAAATGTTGAACTGCTGTTATATTCCAAGAGAAAAAATAAATTCCCGTATACCATATCCTTCACCATTTATTTAATTTGTATTTTATATTCGAAATACAGTAATGTTTGTAAGCTTACATTTAAAAAAATCTTTTATTTAAAAAGAGATTTCTTCAAAGCTAGGGACGTGATTAGAATGGAGTTGTCTTGTAGCTGCCAGCTGTTTATACCAAAAAGCTGAGCACCTCGCAGTCCGTTTACGGTTTTCATCGGCAAAATCTACTTCGAAAAGTCCAAACTTTAAACTGAAACATTAAAATATTTTGAGTTATTCTTCATCTATAATTAATCTAACTTTACGTACGAGCTAACTGTGCACCTCACGCTGTGACGTCATTTGGAATGTACCATTGGCAAAAATGACAATAATGTTTTATAATTTAATTACTATTTTTAAGGTTGATAAAAGTTTGGTTTGATTTCCAATTAGGTTAATCTTTGAAAGTATAATGTGAATGTATCTCTGTAAGCTTAACTCAACAAACACAGTAAAAATCACTGGTGAATTAAGCCCTTTTATGACAGTTAAAAACTAAAGATGCGCAAAAATAACAAATGTGCTATTGCTACTGAGCGGGGCAGCGGGAGAAGGAGCAAATTCCAGCGGAGTGCACAGTTAATTCGTACGAGTTAAACGTTCAAACTAAAAGTCTTGTGGTTCAGGGGAGGGTTGAGGGTTCCAGGTCACGAGGAAGGTCGCCTATGAGATGGACGGACCAAATCAGAGCGGCAGTATCTATACAATCCCTTCCCGAATGCACGAGGAAGGCTGCCATGAGAGAAGAGTGGCGTCGTGCTGTTAAGCGTGCCACCAACACCTAACTTATGCAACCACGAGATCACGATTTTGCTTATCACTTACTAGATGTGCCTTACCTATATCCCATATTCCACTCAAAGTTGTCCATTAGACTCCAAGCAGTGTATCTAGATATCTTACATTTATCTATTTCTATCGCGTTCAATACTGCGTCAAGATATTTACGATAATACGATACTCTATCTAAATCTCGCAACCCTCCAAAAGTATCAAAGCCATTTTCAAATATCATAATTGTTGGGTCATTGCAGTTTTCTTTTACCCAATTCAGGCATTTTCTTATCCCATCCGGTATAACCTATAAATAAGATGCATCATGAGTATTGTATATTATTTTATAATATTAAGCTGAAAAGATTAGACTAATAAACTAGTAGCCTCATGAATGTGTACATTTTTTTAAATTCACCTCGAAACAGCGGGATTTGGTTAATTTGAACAAATTATTTATATTGATGTTTAATTAAGATATAATAATCGCACAATAATAATAGAAAATAAGAAGACGTTTTTGTTTACATTGAAACAAAAGTATAATCAATGCTTAAAACTAATTCATAATACCATGCATAGGTTTGAAGCTCCTTTTTCAACATCAATATATACTGCTTTTGCCCCAATATCATCTTCATACGATGGCACGCGAGTTGGTTTAAAACCTTCTCTGGTGTAATGAATTGTTGTGTAATGATTAAAACCAAAGAAATCACTTGCACCTGAAATTTAGTTAAATGTAGAAATTAAAAGGTTATAAAGTAAGGCAAATCAAAAAGAAAGTCAAAGTTCTTATGATGAGGAAATTGCTTTTTAAAATATATATTTACCTTTTTATAAACATGTCATGTTTCGCTAGTAAAAGATTGAAAGACTTTTAAATGCTTCAATTCGTTCATAAATAAGATATTGGAATAGTGTACCAATTTACCACTGTGTGAAAATTTGGTTATTTGAATCATTTACCTTTCAAATATTCTATTTCTTGTTTCGTTAATTCTGGCAATCGGCTTTTCAGAAAGCCTTGTTCACAGCTTTTCTCAGCAACCCTTCGCTTTACACGTTCCGGAAAATCACCATTAAAACTAAATATTGGATTACTGTAAAGTCCTATTTCGAATTCAAGAACGTCAAGACTAGCTTCTTGATCGCTTTCAGAATCTGAAGCAGGTTGCGCGAAATTAGCTGCAATAACTAGGCCACAAACTCCTGAAAAACGATGGTATTTATAAAATAAAAGGGTTTTTTTCTGGTTTTGAATGTTAAAATTATAGACTCAGGTTTCGTTGAAGAGGGAATTAATATTGTTGAAAATATTACATACACATCTAAGACTAAAATCAGCGGAAAATTAGGCAGGTTATTGTCTTCCTAACGAAAAAGAAATTCCTAAGGAAGAAATAAGCGAGGGTTTGGAAATTAATGGATAGCTTTAGCAACCACTTGACTTAATTATATCTCATTTACCTTTCTGTATTTCTCTAAACTCTTTATCGTACACATGCCATGCCTTAGCATGTGCCATCAACGTGTTTTTAATAGATATGTATTCTCCAATACCACTGGCATTTACTCTGGGTGCAAATATATCCAATCCATAACCAAATAAGCATATAAGTTTAGGTTCATTTATAGTCACCCATGTTTTAACTCTATCCCCGAAATTCTCGTACAGTGCTCTAGCATATTCTGCAAACCAATCTACAATAAGAGGGTTAGTCCATCCTCCTAAATCTTGCAATTTCTGAGGTAAGTCCCAATGGAACATCGTCACTACTGGTTCAATGTTATGGTTTAATAACTCATTTATAATATTGTTATAATAAGACAAGCCGTCATGGCTTATTTCGTTCGTAAATCCGTTAGGAAACAGTCTCGGCCAACTGATGGAGAACCTATAGTAATCGACTTGAAGGAATTTTACCATTTCAACGTCTCGCTTGTAGAACTGGTAAGATTTGCAGGCGTCATCGGCTGTTGTACCGTCTTTAATATAATTCGGTTCATGACAAGCGATATCCCAAATGCTGCGAGATTTATCTATAATCGAATAAAATTAATATTGTATCTACGTGTCAGATCTTATTATATTATTAGATACTAGCTGTTGCTCGCGACTTCGTCCCCGTCGGATCTATTTCTATTATTATGTTATAGTGAGTTAATCTTAGAAGATAGACATATACTGTCGCGAACATTTTTTTAGATCATTTAAAGAGGAATAATTTCTTCATTCATATTTTTTGGTATCTTGAACCGTTTTCGCAGCGCACGCAAAGGAAGCACTCAAAGATTTTCCCCGTTTTTTCTACATTTTCCATTATATCTTCGCTCTTTTTAGTCGCAACGTGATGTTATGTAGCCTAAAGCCTTCCTCGATAAATTGTCTGTTTAATAAAAATGAATTTTTCAATTCGAACCAGTAGTTCCTGAGATTAGCGCGTTCAAACAAACAAACAACCTCTTCAGCTTTATATATTAAGTATAGATTATTTATTCACACACCGCCATATTATGTCCACATACCTACATAAACATATCCTATAACTATCAAATTATCTAAATCTTTCTGTATCGTGGAGTAATCCCAAAAATTTTCATGATTAATATTAGCGTATGTAAGTACATACTACGATCTATAAGTAGAAGAAGTTCTTACCTGCGCTATTCCAAGCACCTTCAATCTGAAAAGCTGACGTGGCAACACCCAGTTTTAAGTTTTTTGGAAGCTTTCTTACTGCCATTGTATTATGTGTAGCTTTTAAACTTATTAGTATATAAAATAGCTATCTGTAATATTTATTACAGATATTATTTAATCATTCACGTTTACACAATATATTCCTGCGTTAAAAGGTGCAATGATACTCATTTCGCGTAGTAGAAAAACAACGTACCTACCTACTTAGGAAGATAATTAATAAATTTTCCAAATTAAAAAACGAGTAAACGTAATGCGTGCAAAATCTAATTTATACTAAAAAAACATTTAGAGAGTTTTATAAGTCACGAATTACTTAGGCACGTTTCTCTACACACGGTAATGTCTAGAACTAAGGTTCAGATTAAAAAACAGTATATATTCATCATTTATATTATGAGGATTGCTTAAGGCTATTAAGATGTTAACTCTTAACTGGGAGGACGGGCTGATAGGCGATATAAGTAACATATTTCTTAATTTTGCTTGATATTAGGGAAAGTCACTTTCTAAGGATAAATTCAGTCGCAAGGGGTATAAAATAAAATAATTTTTAACAAAAATATAAATTATATTATAATTTAGAAGTCGGTACCAAGTAAATGTTACAATAATCTATGTATCAATATCGATTTAACCAAATAAACACTTATTGTTTTACTTGGCACTAGATTACTGATGATAATATATCCTTTTGTCATGATACTTATTTTTATAATACTCTGATGCTCAGATTGGTATTGTTGAATGTGTATAATAAACTTTTAAAGTAGTACACTTTTCTCTAGTAAAATGAAATGTACCTACCTATATTTTATATTGAGTTCTCTGGTAATGGTATTAGTTGAAATAATGAAATATCTTAAACGAGGCCAGTAACGAAAATGTTTGAACAAGTGTTATTTTGTTAAGTGCATTTTTATTAATTGATTATTTTACATTCAGGTTGAAAAACAAGGCTATGTTGACTGTGGAAAATGTATTGTTAATGCTACTTTTTTTAAATTTTAAAGTAATTTTTATATTACCCACCTATAAGTAATAAGGTTCATTGACATTCCAAAACACAAAAGAATTGGCAAAATTGTGGCAACACAGCACTGCCATTTCACCAATAATAGAAAAGAACACAAAAGAAACAATTTTTTTCCCGGCATTCCTCCGAAAATGATAACAAGGCGGGCGCGTATACTTATAATTATTTATATAATATATCTAGAAGACATAACGGAACATTTAGATCTGAGATGGAGTTTTGTTATTAGAAAGGGTTCATATAACACACTTATTAGTTCTTATTTAAAATTGCAGCAAGGTTGAACTTAAACAATAAATTGCGAAACGCATTTGCGTGTAAAAGAAAACGTGAAGTCCCGTAACGTAAAACTATCTGTCCGAACACAATCGACGGTGATTTGTATTTGACAAGTTTCAATACAGTGAAAAGAAATATTTTGTTTGTTTCGTCAACAATACGATCGAACCGATTCTTTATAGGAATTTAAGTTTCATAACTCTTTCGATTGCGTTGCAATAAAATTGCTATTTAAGCCAAAGTTCGAAGCTCCCAAGCATTGACAAACGATAATTAAAATTACAAAACAAATGAGCGGTACCTACGGGTTACACTTACGCAGGAATTAGAACAAATATAGAAGACACTTGAACACACACAAAACCACACTCGGGCAGGGCTGGTACGAATTAATATCACATCAATTTATATGAATACTAGCTTTTACCTGCGGCTTCTCTCGTTTTGAATCAATTAAATTGAATGAATGAATCAATATGTAGAATACAGAATAGATATAGATAATTGATTGTCTGGATGGGATGAAGAAATTTATGAATAATAGATTTATAACTATGGTAGTATATGTTGATATTTTTTAATAAAAAGGTTCTTTGTTTAACTAAAAGTAATATAGCATATGTTCCTTTTGTTACCTCCAAGAATATGTGTACAAAATTTCATGTTGATCGTCCAGTAGTTTTTGCGGGAAAGCTTAACAAACGCGACATTAGGGTGGATATTGGAGAAAATAATAAAATAGTTTAGCTTACAGAGATACAATCTCGATAGTATGTTATCAAAGATTTGCAAAATAAATTTTTTGTATCCACACATTTACCACTCAACGACGTCGAGAACACATGAATTCATAGACATTTCCTTTTAATATTCTATGCCTAGTTCATATTCGCGAAAGAGTGTCTTGTGTGTCCTCTCGAGCCCGGCTTAGCCAATCGTAACAGGATTTACGTAACAGTACAATAAAATTAATCATAATTAAAATAACGATTAATAAAGTCGCGATCACCCCTGCAACCTCAGGCTGTATCTACAGACCTACATTGTGAACCGCAGCCGATATCCACCTCAGTACAACCTCGAGCTCCTTATCACTCACATCTATCATTCGACACCAGGTAAGATCTCATAAAACATATACATGCAATAAATGTAAACCCTTCAGAATTTTAAGCTATCTACAGATACGCCGCTAGCTGCAATTGGTATCTCAGGTATATAATTCGTTTTTTTTTGTTTTTTTGTGTGTGTGTTTATTAATAGAGGGCCCTGATATGGGGAACCGCTGTGGAGTTCGTGGGAGAGTCTGCGAAGGTACCCGGGATCCCCACTCGCTGCGGCAGAACGGTAAATAGTGGGGTTTTGGTCGGTAGAAGTCCGACATAACCCGTGGTCCTTCCCCGAGGTCCATGAGTATCCTATGAGGATTTCCCCACTATAAAAAAAGGTATATGATTCGTTTGCTTCAAGACCAGGTAAGATCTAATATTATAACATATACATACAATAAATGTCGTGTTTAACCCTTCAGAAGAATCGTTAAGTTGTATGTCTACGGATAAACGCCGTTAGCTCCGATTGGCATCTCATTTATTCGAAACTTTTGCTTCAAAACCAGGTAAGATCTCTTCTTTATAAAAATAATACCTAAGTCTTTGTTTATTCATAACATAACAAGTTTACTATAGCAAAAATTGGTATCTAAATTATTGTATTATGGCTTTTTGCGGGTATAAGACTTCCAGTTTTTTCCATTTCTTTCTATTACCTGCCAATGATATCCAGCCTTCTCTTGCCATTCTTTTACAAAGTATACCCAGCTTTAGGTGTACTCTTCATTCTTTCTAAGATCTCCTCTTTATACATATACAATACTTGTTCAATCAGTTAAGAGAAACAACTTGAAGGTGTATCTACGGAGTATCTTCGTGAAGTGCACATTAGTGACCATCTCACTGTAACTCACTGTAACCTCGTGTTTCTTTTACCCCTTTTTTCATTTATTTTTGGACACGCTTGAATACATGCACGATAAAGCTTCTTTCAACCTTTCAGAAGAAATAAATTCAAGCTTCAACGTCAAATTCAATTGGTTGATATGAGTGGGTTCTCATATCTATCATTTAACACGAGGCTTCCAAGAACAAGTAAGATTTCTTTATAACAAAGCCTTATTCGACCCTTTACAAGAAACAACTGCAAGCTAAGGGTATTCACAGATACACCGTACACGTCATGAAATCCGATTGATATCTGCTCGAAGGCCAGGTCATATCTCCTCTTCTACTTAATAAAAATACTTAATTAACCTTTCAGAAGAAACAAATTCAAGTACATCTATGGATCAAATTCGCGAACAGCTGATATACGTTTTATGATACGCATAATTTATTCGTGACGTCCAAGACCAGGTGATACTTGTGCTAGCTGTATACTCATTCATTGAAGCCTTGTTAGCTTTGCGAACTATATATGTATAGTCAAAGCTGTTCTATAATTTTCACGAAGAGAAACCTTACCGTAATTAAATAACTATGTCTTGTCGATTCGGCAGCATAGTGCTTTAAATTACAAATAAAGTAAACTAACAAACATCTAAAACCGATAAATATAAATCTACGTTTCTTTACGGTCACAGAACTTTAGTCTTACAATTTAGTCAGGCGCGTAAATTTTTATATTTGTAGGTGTACCATTGATCGTTTTAATAAGACAGTGTCGTAAAAATATTAAAATCTGCCGTTAATCATAATTTTCCGTGTACAATACTATCCTATAATATATACTAGGTACTTGTCGACTACTACCTTTTCATTGCATACCTACTTACAGTTCAAAGAGAAAAAAACGCAGCATATTTTTTGTACAAAATATTTTTCGTATGTTCGATCAGGTGTTCAACGCAATTGTTCAAATAATCTATATCCTTGGATTATTCATTGTATGCTTAGCGGTTATAAGATCCTTTTTAAAATTAAGTCAGTCATATTTTATTAGATGTTTCCAATGAAGGATATTCGTGGATCATTTAATGTTGAAATTAAATTTAGGAATCCAAACAAAAGCTCCTAATGATCTTCATTAATATTGTTTACATTTTATTGTTGAAGTATGATATAATTATGTTTGTTTAACAACAGTCATTAATTAATGATCTTTTATAATGAAAACATCAATAAGTCACACATACAATTATTTAAATTATTATTTGTTAATTTTGATTTCGATTCTGTCTGTATATTATATTTCCTAAACAATACAACGTAGTAAAGTATATTATGTGTTATTTTTATAATTATGCCTTAATATAACGATTCGATAAAACGCTATACGCTATAAGTTTCATTTTGACTAAATCTTACGATTAGATAGAGCCTTTAATAAAAATTTCTTTAAATGCTAATTGTCTGGTTTTTAGGACATCACAATTCACAATTTACATTTGAGACAAATATTCAGTTAAATCTCTATTTAACAATTAAATTAAATTATCTTAGTGTAAATTTAAAACAGTAGCAACAATTTTTGTACATAATTTTTACTGTAATTCATTGCTGATTGCTTAATTAATTCTTGTCAATTTTTATTTATTTATAGGACAGTATAGACTAATTTTAATAGTTCCAAGTATCGGAGGCACATTTTTGTAAAAAAAAAGATACAAATACATCATCAAAATCTGTTTCAATATTATTGTGTTGTTACATTGTGGACAGTTCGATAGAATTTGTTTTTTATATATTTTTTTCTTAGTGATATTCTCTTAAACAGGCCACTAGTGGTTGAATCGAACTTCTAGCTAATTCAAATCGACTAAAACCCAACAGTGTCCTACCATTCCGTTATTCGATGAAGTCAGTTTTCTTATTTAATCTTGATTTTCAGCTTTACCTCAGTTTAGTACAATTTCTATTGTGGATAATGAATCAATATAATTAGTTAGCGAAGTTGGTTTGTGACCGTCACTAACGGGCAGTGCGTGTATTTGCTCGTTTTGATGATCGCAAAATGAACTCGCTTGACTATTTACTGCAATTGTGAAGATTACACACACTGAAGACTGAAAATTTATGGAAATCACCTATCATCGTATGCTGTGGCACTAAAAACATACCGGAAAAAAAATAGTAAGGATTACTAACAAGAGAAAACTATACACAACTATTGTATCATAATTGTTTTATTTTTATTTAATTTTTAGTTTTATTGGAAATGTGTTCTGATTCAATACATTCACATATTATTTGTCTCTTTATAAAAACATTCAATAATAAAACGTTGCTTTCGTTCTTCATTACATAGATGGCGCTGATGTCGAATTAGATACAAATATGTGTTGTGTTTTTTCTTATATTTTCATAAGATACTTACCTTTTATGACAATTCTCAAACAAAAATATAGACAAAAACTTAAAATAACACTGCCTATATGGAAGAGAACATATAAAAGTAGAAATTATTTCCTTATGAGCTAAGGAATGTAAATCTTATCTTATAATATGTTATCTAATAATAATTTTACCAATGTTCTTTTTGTTTTTATTTCCCTTTTCCTCCTTAGTACAAACGAGCAGACATAAAATAAGTATTGTTGCAAATAATATACAGTAAATATTTATAATATTGAATTATATTTTGATGACTAACGTGATTCATGGATGTACAAAAAAACTTATAAAATAAAAGACTGTTTCAAAGGGAAATATGGGACAAATGTTCCACGTTGATTGAACAAATGTTCAATCTTTGATGTTTAATATAGCATTTATACAAAGTCCAAAAAACCCTTAGTACTTTTTATTACAACTGTTGGGTATGATGTCAAGATATTGGTAAATATTTGTATTTTTATATCCTGGAATATTAGATACTAGCTGCTGCCCGCGACTCCGTCCGGGTGGATTTTCATATAAACTTTGACCCCTCTTCTCCCCTTATAACTCTTTTTTTCCAGTTAAAAAGTAGCCTA
This sequence comes from Eurema hecabe, assembly GCA_026213755.1. Lineage (NCBI taxonomy): Eukaryota > Metazoa > Arthropoda > Insecta > Lepidoptera > Pieridae > Terias > Terias hecabe. Next base: position 4,893,114 of record JADANM010006230.1, on the reverse strand, counting down.
TGTTTTATCTCAGGCTCTAGACCATCTGTGTACCAATTTTCGTTCTTATCGGTTCAGTATTTTTAGCGTGATGGAAAGACAAACAGACAGACAGAGTTACTATCGCATTTATAATATTAGTATAGATAATCCTGAGTTCGATTATGTTTTAGTTCACCATATTTTTTGTTCAATTCCGGGGTGAGAAAGTGTTCTATGCTGGACTCAAACCGATTAAAACTGAACAGTGTTGCACTGTCCCTCTATGCGACGGAGTCACGACTGCTCTGCAAATCAACATATATCTTTGGAATCCACACTAAAATAAAAATAAATAAAGTGGAGAACGCATGGAAAAGATTCATACGTATACTTATTATTATTACGTATCTTTATTATAAAAATAAATCGAAAAATATGTTGGTAAGCGCACAACTCGAAAACAGTTGAACCGATTCATTCTTTTAGAATATTCCTGGATGTTCAAAGACGGTTCTTGAGGAAAAAAATGTGTGTGAAAAATGAACGACGAAAGATGAAGTTTAAACATACAACGTTAAGGTAAAAAGTAGGTATGTCTGTATGTAAGTCGTAGCGCCAAAACTGCCGACCCGATTTTATTGAATGAGGTTTAAAATATCCCTAATAATTGCGCTACATATACGCTATTACATACATCTAAGTTTTATTTATTGCATAAAGACTTGAAACATGAGATTTTTTGCTTACAAAAAGAAATAAAATATTAGAAAAAAGATAAATTGAGGTTATCATATTTTAAATAGCATATATAATCTTGCATTCGATACACTTAATTACATTTACTTAAAGGGTAAATGGTGATTATGAGACAATGAAATACAAATTTCTAAGCAAAACATTAAGATGAACAAACATATTCAGAGATATTTGGTTGTCTTAATTATATATTTCTTAATGAATTCACGATTTGTATAAAACAGTTAGGACTTGGTTAGATTTGTCAGTTCAAAATTCGATTCGACTCAGAGATCCAGTAAATACTTCTTGTATTTTAATAGTACCTTTTGTCTTACTAAATAGTGAAGTGATATAAACAGTGAAGCTTTAAAGCCTTAGCGATGTTTAAAAGCTCCGTATCTAGTAGTTAGTTGTAGTAATTTTAAATTAAATGAAGTAAGTATAACTGTTGTTGAAAATTTTATAATTGTTTAAACTATTTTTACTAAACTTTTTTTAACGAAACTAGCTGTACCAGTGTAATTCGAATAGGTACGTGTTATTAACTTTCGTTATAAATCATTACATAGTATAAAACAAAGTCGATTTCTTCTGTCTGTCCCTCTGTTTGCGTAAATTTCTAAAACTACTCAACCGATTTTCATACGATTTTTTTTATTAGATAGAGTGATTCAAGAGGAACCGAGGTGCTATATATTGCTATAATACAACATTATCTGTGAAAGTTATTGTTTTTTTTGGGCAAATAATTTTAAAGTCGTAGAAATAGAGCGAGACGCCCCTTATAATCTTTACCTTGTTTAAATGGTAGTTTCGACATCTATTTTTATTTCTAGGTACAGATGACGAGAATCTAGTGTAATTTTAAGTATGTGTTGTCCAGCTTGTACGAGCACTAAGCTATGCAACCCTTACTTAAATTCACACAATATTTGAACGTACGATACTTCATACACCTACAAAGTTTTAATAGGAAAAAATTACACGAAATTGTGTACCTACTTATTGTGTTCATTAAAGTAGACTTTGATAGACTTATTGTTATTCAAGTTTATCATTTTCTATTTAAATGTATGTGATAATGATCGTCTGTTTCCAGTACAAGAAGATATTTTAGAATGTTTAATTTGAGTCGCCCAAAAATAGAGCTTCCCATTGTTTTGTAACTAAGGATCTCTCTGGATAAATGTTAAAACTACACGTCAATTTGTACTGGTTATTTTATTATGGAAACATTTTATGATGAATTGTTTTAACGATGTTTAGTTTTTAATTTACAATAAATTATTAACTGTTTCATTATTATTTACTTGGAAGAAAATTACGATTTGTTGTTAAATTAAGTAGATATCGATTGGCTTTTTACAACCAAGTCGATCTCTATCTATTTAACTTAACGATAAATATTATCAACGATATAAAATGGCGTAGCATACATTTTGTTGTTCATATAAGTAGGTTTTGTTCGGCTTTGTGGTGAAAAGCGGTACACTACCTATTTTTACAAATAACAAAGAATTCATCGAAGTTTTTTGTAGAAGAGTCAATTGTGGTCATTTATATAAGTACATTTCGACCGGCTATTTCTGATTAGTCTGTTGAAATTTACTTAAATTCAAGTCCACGATTCACGCAATGATTTAACACTTTAGACTTCATATTCAGAAACCTTTCGGGATTTTTCAGGTAATTCGTAGAAAAATGATGCAGTTATACTTTAAAGTTATGGGTTGAAGATATAGATTTTGTAATACTTCACTCTCAATACGTTTAAACTTTAAGTAATAATTGTTCATTTTTAAATTATTTGATTACATATATAACTACTATTTTTATGGGCTCTTAGCAATCAATATAGAAAGGAAAAGCCTAAAAGCCTAATAAACATATTTTATATATTTATTTATAACGTGAAGTTCGTAAATGTCTTCCGGGCAATAGAACGTTTATAAAGATTACTCTTCACAAGATTTGATCTGAATTAATTCATTAATAATTTCAGCTATACACTTTAGTGTGATTTCAAAAATTTACGAGAAGGAAAAAGGATCATTATTCCGTGTTTAGGTATTTTAATTGTAGGTCAAAGCAATCAGGCTCCAAGTGACACAAAATCACAAACAGACACGCCGAATAAGGAAGTACTCACTTAGCTGAGCTGATGGCATGATCGCTGTTATGTAAAAATTGTTTCTAAATGTATATTTAGCTTTATATCACACGATTTTATTAATAAATGTTATACAGTACTTTTGTTTTTTATTACACCTTTTTTTAATTGCTTTGTGAGTTATTAACACCAGCCTTATAGATCTTCTGCAGAGTTATGATGGTATGGCATTTGAGAGGAAATATTTCTCTTCTTTCAGTAATAATATATGATAAGTAGACAATTTTAAGGAATTAAAGTCTTACCACATTAAACTGTATCATCATCAGTGACCCTTAAATAGTCTCCAACAATGTCTATCAAATGTTTGCATTCAAAATGTGAAAAAGATGTTATAATAGTCCAATAGTTTTACCACTCATACAAGGAAAAAATCTCTAAAACATTTCTAATAAGATAGTATTACGTGGATTTTGGGAGAGTGGTATTACTTTCTTTTTCCTCTACTCTACTTACTTCCGCTGCTCTTTCTTTCTCTTTCTCCTTTCATCTTCTTTACTCTCTTTTTCATAAGAGGAAAAACCTTGGATACCCTTTGACAGGGATTTTAAACTTGCTTAGGTAAAAATTTATTTAGTTGTCTGAACTGACACAGATAGACCTAATTAGTGTTTAATGCCAGAATTATTGATAAATGCCTATTAAAGCAAACATTAAGCACTTATATTTGCTTTGTTATACGAAGAGACACGTAATCACAGTAGTCATTGTACTTATATTAGTCAAGAACTGACTTAATCTTTAGTAACCGGTCAGCAATAATAGTCACTGGCAATCCCTAATTGTCAATTTAAAGTATCTGAAAACGAATTTAAATTTGATTATAACGCCTACAGTACATCCAATATCATATGTACAAGATGGACTTACTTATGGAAATTGTCCCGTACCTATTGAGCCTTTTATAATAAATTGATATATTTTCATATTGTATTATTTATTGGGTATAAATACGAGTAAACTTATAAAATAACGTCAATGGTTTTTAATACAAAAAATATAACTTTTAAGTTATACAATATGAGCTTGTATGTTTGTAAGTAAGCATAATATTGTGATCTTAAAACAGGTCATAGATAAGTCAGTTTCAAGAAAAGAGTTTTGATTATTTTTTTTTATGTCATTTCTGTTTGATTTTTGAAGAGCTCTTACCGGGCGTTGAGGGTTGCCAGAAATTACTTATATTGTTGACAAAGTGTTAGAAATTTACTCTGATTTTTTATTTGTACTTAGAAATAAAAGTTAGTGATTACTGACCCCTGAATATCACGCTCCGATATTCAATGGACCCCACTTTAAGAAACACTGGTCTATGGATAGTAGTTATAATTGAATTTAACAGGCTAAGAATTTAATATTGTTTCCACAGGATATTGTTGTAATGAGCTGGTTCCGGTATGAATAAATACAATTAATTTTGAAAGCTCTTTGTATTGTTAGGTATAGGTTGTATTGTTAGGTATATATGAAAAGTCTATTAATAATAATACTACGATTTATATTATGGAAATCTTAAATTATGGTAGTGTATAAAACCTTGTATAACATATTATAATATACATATGTTATTTGAAGAGTTCAAATGTGTTATGCTTAGAACTTACTAGAATATCTCCGTATGTTATATTATATTATGCTATTAAAGTTTAAATACTTATATAAATTAAATCAAAGTATAAATTTGTAACTTAATAGTCGGTTATATCTCTAAGCAAAATGAACCTAAATCATTGGGGCATAGCTAGCAAGAAACGAAAATGTACTACCTAATAATTATTTAAAATACGAATACCTTTACCAGGAATAAAATTATCTCATAATTAAGATCAAACCACGAAAGAATGTTTATTTAAATATTCTTCATAATCAAATCCTTTTAAATAGCTTTCCTTATAAGACATAATCCTTACTTATAGAATACGTTAAACAGGAAAAATCATAACGAAATAAAGTCTTGAAATCATAGCCCAAAACCGTTCCCCATAGCTTAATAACCCTATGGATCGTCAATGAAATAACTACATAATGTGGGCATCACTATTTAAAGCTAATCAAAGTTAGTTAAGGAGTAGTCTCGTATGCGCAGGCGACGCGATAGAGCCGCCATATTTGTTAGTTGCGATTCGAATTTCGAACGCAGTAGTCGTTTAGTGATGTTACAATAGTGATGTTGTATGGATATAGATTTATTGTATGCGGTAAGCTTTTTTTATCTGTAACAATTTTAATAAAAATAAGGTCCTTGATTCTTAGTTTTGTAGATTTGAATTAATTAATATTATATAGCTTGGACTTATTATTTATAGCGACAATAACATAATTATATATTTTATGTCAATTATTAATATTACGTCTCTAGATTATTATTGTGACAATTTGTTTACACTGTTTGTGTGATGATATATATATCCATCATCATCTTTGTTGGTTAGAAATTATTCAATAATTTCAATATGAAAACAACGAAATTTATTTCAAAGTACCAGGAAAACATAAATTATAAGGATAATTTAATGAGCGCATTCATTCATGCCTATTACCACCTATTACGAATATATGACGTTTTGGACCAGCACATGTAACGCTAATCAATTCTAATAAGTGACTATCAGACATTCCTACGAATTCTCGAGTTCCTCAACAGTTGTTAATTTATGCAGAATTAATGGGTATTAATTACGAGTTGAGAATAATCGTTTCCGTTATCATTTATACAGATAATGCAAATATGTAGTTGCCCTTAATAAAATAAGAAAAGGGAAGAGACTGGAGACGATATAAAAAAAAGATTGAAATTAACGTGTGGACTACCGCCAATTTGACGATGTTGTCATATTTTTAAAATCATAGTTAAAATATAACTGCAAAAATATCACCTACTTTTACAAGATAACAAAAAAATAGCCAACTGGAGATTGGCACCAAAAAATATTGTGCATTATCATATGATTTTAACATAAAGAGCTTTACATTATGCGCCAATATACAGACTCATTCTTAAAACCTCCTTTAACGATAAGCGTGGCGAATTCTGAATTCAAAATATCCGTTGTAATTGTCAATGAACAAATAACTTTCAAGAAATGGCGGTCTGTTTACACGGCATTACGAGATAATGCGGGGTGGCAACGCGACATTAGATAGAGAGGTCAAGCGGTTAATATGAGTATTATAAAGAGCTACAGATAGCCGAGCAGTGTGATGAACTTCATAACAAACAGTTTGTCTAGTCACATCGCTTTATTCTATAATATAATAATATTTATTCTATAAACTTTTAAGGGGCGTAATCTATGGTATAGACGACGGCTTCTTAAGCCAATAATCTTAATAAATTGTACTAAAAAGAGATAATTTATAAAAAGTGAAGATACCAAAAGTTTACGGATGTATGTCTGTATTTTAAAATATCATTTATCTTATAAACGCCCAAATAGAATTAAAAATACAAGTGACCTGTACACGAAATAGCAAAAATTACTTACTTGCACTATTTATACTTATTTATTTTAAGTGTTATCCAATGAGTATTATATAAACTCGCGTTTAAATAGATAATTATTGTACTTACGAATTTTGAAGCTTTGATCTTTATTTAAGAAGAGGAATGCTTATTTAATGATATCTATCACCTTCAAGTGAAGTTCAATTCAACGATGAATGTGTACTGTTCTCTTTATTTTAATACAAACATGTTTTATGGATATTTGTTTCCAAATTCAATTGATATTCAGTATAAAATATTCTGTAGTGAACAATAAAACTATTATTTTTATTTTTGAATTATTTTTATCTTATTGACATTTCTTTTTACATGTTAATATCAGCTCAATCTAAAATACAAACAGCCGTTACCACTTAACGAAAATTAAATAGTTAAATTCTATTAATATCGTAATGTTAACGCCATGGCGGCAATGTTACCACACTATAAAAATGTTATGACCTCTTTTCGCGATGACTAATGCGCGGTATGGCAATTAAAAAGAATTTGTGCTCCGAAACATTCTGGTCATTCATCCCATACCATATGGGATAGTCAAGACTACGCATTAATTAGAGCTGACACGTGCAAGGGGAAATATAATTGTTCCGCCTGCATAATGTAGCCCTATTTTTCTACCTCAATTTATATATTAATAACTACTTTTTAAATTATCTGTAGCACGTTATAAATGATAAAAAATAATGTTGTTCATATTATGCTATATTATGTGACTGGGTTTTATAATCATTTATCGTCCTGATAGTTCTTTAAGATCATAGCGAAACGAAACAATAGGAGAAAATGGAGTGCTTTTAAAAAATAACCTCAAAATTTAATAACCTGGTTTTATTTTATATGTATCAGTATTATAATTTTATTCCAAATTTAGAATCTTAAATCCCACTAAAACGTATTAACAAAAACACTTTTTAACCAGACTATTTGGCGATGGTATAATAAAAATATGTAATAAATTACAATAACCTTTACTCTCTTGAGATATGCAATCAATGTACGAATTTATAGTTTGTAATAAAAGCTATATTAAAGTCAAACAACATATTTGCGAATTTGATATTGTTTGAAGAATAAACTCAACGTAGAGTAATGTATTTTTAAACCTTATGAGGTTAAGGTAAAAAAATAAAAATAGATACTTTTTGTTATCCTTCCCTTTTATGTATATTATACTAAAAATTAATCTATCCTTAAAAAACCCTACCAAAAAATTCCAAATAACTTGTCCTTAAACAGTTTTCAAGATTCTACTTTCTGGTTTTTTACCCAAATATTCATTTTATCATCATGTACATATAAATATAATATCAAACTAATTAATAACATTCAAAAACCGTCTGAATTTTAAACCTCTAAAATACTTTCATAACGTACCTTTTATAGTTTTATACTCTCAAATACAAGAACATTAGGAACCTAAATAAAATAATTACCAAGCGATTCTAGCTAACAATCGGGCTTGTTAAATCACGTTTCTACCAATCAATGCGATTTAAATCTCGTGTTTATTGAATTAAAGTCGATCCATTTACGGCCCTCAATGATTCCTAATCCGGATACTGGCAGTTCTGCTAGTTGCCTACTCTTTGACGGATGTGAGCAATTGACCAATTTACTGATATTATTCTTCAAGATACTATGGCATGACGAGTTTTTAATCTATGGTTTGAAGTTTATGTTGATATAAAAATGGTTTATTGTTTATGCCCGAATGTATGTAAAACGTTCTTATTTACACATAGACGTTTAAATTTACACATAGTTACGTTGTAATTTACACATTAACGTAGAACTTTACATATCTTAATACTAGGTGGCGTTGTACTTAATTATTTATTTTGTTACAATTTTTCATATATGTACATGAAAATTCATGAATGATTGTATATTCAGAACGAGATTTCGCTTAATATTAAAGTTCTAGAAATATGGTGATATTTTTACGTAATACTGCATACATTTATACATGAGGGATCATGTTTAATCTGCCGTAATGCGTAGGCGCATACAAAGTGAATATAATTGTGAATCCAGACGATGTTAATTAATGTTCCTCGTATTTTGTCGTGTTTGAGTTCATGTTACGTTGTATAAAACCCTTCTGCGTTCGTTTTGAATAGGTATCAATTTTATTTTTGTATGACTTTTCTATATTTGCGAGCCACAGATAACTAAAGAATTTAAGTTGAGCGTTCTATTTCCACATGTTTGTTTTATTTTTAATTTTGTATTCATATTAATACCGCGATAAAATATAACTTGTACACTTGAACTAAAAAGTATTATTAAAACTTGCCTGTTTGTTTTACTGCACTAAGTATAACATAAAAATCGAAGTGAATATATTTGAAATATTGTATGCTTAGAATAACTTACATAAGAGACATCGCTTACTCTACGTGTTTTGTAACACATATAAGTATATTTTTAATACGTCACGAGTAACCAATGCGATGTGATAATTCTCGTTAAGTTATCTCTTGTGCCTAAAAGAAGACCGTGAAAGAAAGAAGAATACAAATAGAGAAGAAGCTATAAGAAGAGAAGAAATAAAAAAGGAAAGAAACTAAATCTGGTTCCTAAGTACTAGTGCCGCAGGAGTGTTTTGTTTATCTCCTGCTGCTTAAGTGCTTATCAATAGATTTAGTGATTCATCTTAAACAAGGAAGAAATGAAGAAAAATATCTTATAGGATATACGAAATAAATATTGGACAATTATACGAAACTCCCTTTTATGAAATTTATTAAATGTATTAATTGTATAATTTATTTTGTCTATTTTATCAAACAGTGTAAAAAACAAAAGAAATTCTAAGTCAAAAATGCAAAATTGTCCTCACGATTTTTTGAAAATTAGATCTCAGTTGCATCAGTGGATAAAAACACAAGACTCTTTACAACGCAAACAGTAAATTGATAAATAATGCCGGAATCCTGAAACGCAACTTAAATTTACGTACAATTTAAACCGGTCCGATCTGACAGTTCGCCATACAATTCTGTCAAAATTACGAGTCTAAAGGCGTGCTTAAATTTAATTTGGGTATGAGTATTTGGCCGTAAGGCTACCAATTTATCTAATATTAATGTTTTTATAAAATTATCCTGCTTAGAAAATACTGAATTAAGTAAAATAAAAGTATGAACTTCCTATATTCCGAATATTTAAACTCTACAAATAATCTAAAAAAGCGGCACGACCGTACCATCCTTTTCTCGAAGCAATTCGGGCCATTTTTGACCCCTGTAACTTAATTGTGGATAAAACTTGAAGGCTGAATTTTCAGCAACCAAGCAGGCATTGTAAGTACACGGTATATTTCAAATTTCATTTAACTTGAACCAGTAGTTAACAATTATAACGGGTCGAATTTCTTAATTTTGTCACTCACTGACTCACCGATCATCAAAATTCTGAGGCACTTCTAGCAGACCTAGAAGCTTAAAATTTTGCACCACGATAGATCATTAGCCACTTATAAAGGAAAAACTATACCATAACCATTACTACTATACTATACTATAACCATTAAAAATATTATACCATAGAAAACAATTTTATATTTGCGGTTTGGTAAGAACGTATTGTTAACTTCGTTCGTTGTTTAAGTATTTATTATTGGAGGAATACATACATAGAATAGAAAATAATATATATGTAATAAAACAAAATAAAGAAATACACTTACAAAAAATATGATATAATTATAGGGACTTGGCAATGTGCACAAGATGAAACAAATAAAACAAGATACACACACAATAAATTGACGTAACACCATAAATAGCGAATTCTTTCCTTGATAATGCAAGTTAACAAAAAACCCACCATTTCGCTCAAAATTATTTGACAGTTGTTGGTTAAAAGTATCAATTCATTTTTTAGATCATTAGTGTCCAAAGTTAAAATAGCCATAACCATCGCGAACCTTCGTAAGGAAACCCCACGATAAAAGGAAGAAGAATACACTGCTACCAAAATACTATTCTCACCACTTTGACAGCTCTGTCAGTCAAGCATTATGTGTTTTAGCAGGAACTTTTTGCCACACACGACCATACTGTAGAATCAGCTTCCTGCATGTGGAATGTATACGACTTAGGCACCTTCAAAAAATACAGTGGCTTTCTTTAAAAGAGCGACAACACGCTCGTTACAGTACCTACTCATAGACGTCGCTGATCACTTTACATCAGGTGACAGAAATGGCAGGTATTGCAGAAATGGCAGGGTCGCCATGTGGTGTTGCCTGGTGGCGGGGTGAGGAGGTGACAAATAAAGACGTCTATACCATTCCGACGTTCACTTTATTCTCATAAAAATATTACATGTAATATTTAATTATTTGCTTACATTACATTCGCTTCACACACACACACACTATACCAGCTCGCTTCGTAAGGTCGTGGGTTCGATCCCCACACTGGATAAATATACATTATACATATTTGTAATTTTCTGGGGTCTGGGTGTCTATGTATTGTATGTATGTATTTACAAAAGTCATGTATATACCTACATTTTCCTATTATGTAGTTGCCAATACACGAGCTCATCTTAGCGTGAGACAAAATGGCGCTGTGTATAAGTGACTTGAGGTATTTATTATTTCATCGAGGTTGAAGTTTCCTTTTTCACAACTTCAAGGGACTACTTACACTCGTTCTCGATATTAAAAAGCCTATGCGTGTCAGACGGACAACAAAGTGACAAGGATTTCGTTTATTACCTTTAAAAATGGAACCCTAAAAATAACATTTTCCTTAGTATCAAATGTCACAAATACACTGTAAATGGAGTCTAGTAAGTGCCAATAGAACTAATTTATTTAGTTTAGTTTCCCAATTAAAAGACACTACTTTTTAGAAAGACCAGGTTTCTTCCTGAACAAAAAAATTCACTATTTGTTTTTCAACCAGTGTTAACCATAAAAAATGCAGTCGAAAAAAATAAGAACACACGATCCACCAACCATCAGTTAGTGATCATCGCCTCCTATAAAGAGTTAAATATTGTAATGCGCTGAAGTATTTTGAGCGCTTTATCTAGATAGTCAGACCACTCATTATATAAATTTAAACAGATTAGCATTGTGTGCAACTTTCATAGAATTTTACTTTTATTTTAGATCACTTTTTCGGAAGTTCAATGGTAAGAGTCTTGGAATATTCAGAATGCCACACGCTCCCGAAAAACTGCTAATGCTATCTAAGGAGCCTGGGAGAAACTGCTAATAAACTACAATACATTATTAAGCCAATAAATTATTACATACTTATAGGAATTTTGTTATATCTATATCCTATTATTGAGATTTAAAAGAACTTTTAAGCCATTTTTTTAATTGGAGAAACCTTTAAAATTTTCATATTCAAATTTTACAAATAATGTCGTCATTTTGTTGTGCATTGTTTCGTGACTTGAGAGCGAACAGGTGCAAATACCTAGTTAGTAGAAAATTAATAAATAAAAGATTTTGTTCTTTAAATTTTAAACTCTGCACGGAACAGACGCGGTCAATTTTATTGATTTTAGATGAGTAGACACTATAGTCCATTGATTCTCAACCTTTTTATTGTTGCGGCACATATTTAACGTTTTAAAAATTTGGCGGAACACAAAGAAAAAGATAAAAATTATTTACTTACTACAATACACTGTATGAATAGTTTATGACAAAAAATTTAAATATACGAAATAAACTAATACATATTACAATAAAAACTTCACGTTTATTAAGGGATTAATTAAAACATTTTCTTTTTAAATGATATAATTTAATAATATTATATAAATCATAATTAAGCGGTAGGTACATTTCTGCAATTTGGCGGCACACAAAGGTCCCGCGGTACAGTGGTTGAGAATCACTGGTATAGTCGATCCATAAAGATACACTCTGCTCTCAATTTCTTAAAAACATAAAAGGTACAAAACTGTAAAAAAATATTTCGTCATTGTATAAAATTGTGTAAAGCTCAATTTTTAATTTAAAACACGTGGTTATCCACTTACCTATTCGCTATTATTCAAGCTTCTGTAAGCGTTCTACATCTATGTACAATGTTGGATTTTATATGTATATTTGGTGCTTTTAGGTACCTAAGTATCTTTAATATCCGAAATTCTTACCCATCTTTGGCACGACAAGAAGGAAGGGTTCATTCTAATACTACTTAAGTCTAAGTTAAACTAACTATTCTTTTCATTATTTTACTTTTTTGTGTAAAGATGTCATTATAGTGTGTGTGTGTGTGTTTTTTTTTTGTATGCACTGCCTTACTACTTTCGTGTACTTCTTCATTAAAGGTTGCTTGGAAGAGATCGCTGCCAAGCGATAAAGCCGCCATTTGTATGTATATTTCTTTTTTCATGTATCTTATTCGTTATATTTCTGTTAAAGTGTATACAATAAAGTGTTTAATAAACAAATAATAAATAAAATAAGTAGGTTTTAATTTCAAGGAATTTAACTTCTACAAGATTTAATAAATGTAATAATCCGTAGTCTTCTAATTGTTATTTTTGTGTTTCAATTTCACTCCAGAGCTGTCAAGCTCCAAGAGCGTAAATGAGCGGCGATGACCACCATCCCTCTGTTGGATTCTCGTTTGATATTGCTTTTCAAGATCTGTTTATATTTTTTTAAACATTAAATGAACTAAGGAAAAAAATATTAAGTAAAAGAAACAAAGAACTATTTCAACAATGTACTTTATATCCCATGTCAAGTCATTTTACATGAACGCTTAAAAACTTTAAAGGATAGCATTTTTTAAGTGTTAAACCCTTAAAGTAAGAACCTCATTTTACAATTTAATTTGACATAATATTAAAATTAACGTCTTCGTCTGTCCGTTCTTGTTCTACAGCCCAAACGGTTAGAGCTAGAAAGATGAAATTTGACCAGTCCTATTTTTTTCATATCAATCAATGTTAATCCACTCCAAAATTGTTATATATATCAGATGCGGTGCTATGTTGTATAATCTCGTAATTGTATGGATATATATAATGTGGTTGTGCTCATGATAAAATAAAAAATAAATAAATCCAGGGTATCACCTATCTACATACCAAATTTCATCTAAAACGGTCTAGGTAATTTTGCGTGAGAGAATAATAAACATACATACATACATACATTTTCACAAACTTTCACATTTGTAATATAAGTAGGATTAATTTTTAACCGTTTTTGAAGACCAGTCATCTCAACGATTAAATTAGTAAATTCTCCATTTAAAAACAAAATAAAAAATTATAGTTTAAAAAAACTAAAAAACCACGCTTTTATAGCTAATCGAACTAAAAAGTAGAAAATTTGATATTGGGAAACTGTTATTAAATTATTGCATTGTCATCGGCCCTTAATACGTGTGCAAAGTTTCAAATTAATCGAACTTCTGGAAATCGGTCAAATTTATGCTCAAAGATTCCATTACATAGATACAACCCAAGCTAATATAAAGCGTGGTAAAAAAATGTTGAATTAAATTTTACGTAGATTTTTTACTCCTTACGAAAACAAAAGGCAAATATATTTACATACTAACAAAAAACAATTAAAGGCGTTATTTGTTTTATTTTAAGTGAAGTAGCGATTTAAGAGGTGTAATGTCTGTCTAAGTGGTTACTTGCCGGAGTCTTAAACATCTCAGTCCGTATTCCCTGAGAAAGACAGATGACGTTAAATAATTCCAGCATTCTTAGCGGTTCTCGGATATTATAGAAATATTATTTTATGTTTAAATCACATTATTAATAAATAAATACACTGCTAAACTTGATTATACGCGTATGTCAGACCTATAACACATCGACCGATAGTCCCTTAGTAAATAATCGGTCCGTCGTAAGTAAAGCCAAAACTGTATATATTTAAATGTAAATAATACGTTCTTATACTCGAAGACACGCACACAAACCCAACGATTATGTTGCTATAAGAATTTTCCTCTATAAATGTGGAAAAATTGATATCTACGAAAAACATACGAACTTTTATGCGACACACAGCAGCTATAATCTATGTATAGTACGCGTCACGAATCTTTAGCGCTGAACGAAACCTGCGCAGAAGTCAAAAATAAGGTATCGAGGTAGCGGCGCGGCGCGCGGGGCGCGTGATCCTCGGGTGCGCGAGCGTTGATTGGTTGTCCCAGTCGTGTTGTCTTTCTCGCACCAATACGTCAATTACGAGCGAGATTCTACCGATGCGCAGCTATCATAGTCCAGCGCTAAACATAAATGACGCGTACTATAAATAGACAAAATAATCTAGGTTGATATGGTTTCATTTAACGTGCTCATATTGTGGTTCTAGGTGTTATTATTCTATGGCTATATGTAATATATAATGTTATATGTTTTTCTGTTATTCAAAGCTATTTAGTCTCTAACAAGACAAACATATATTTTAAATTTAATTAGCTTTTATTACAGTATCTATAACAAAAATTCCGGTATTAGAACTATATTCTTCGTGTTAATCTAGATTAGACTCTAGGGTCTAATCCTCTTGCATTTCAAATTTCAGCCAAAACCATTCAGTAGCTTTCCGCGAAAGAATAACAAACTGACTCATTTTTTTTTTATTATTAGTAGCATGTAGGAACTGAAGATGTATATTTTGTAACAGTGTGTTAATGTAACGAATGTCACCTGTGTATGTCTAAAAAATAAGTTTTAGTAAATTACTCACACTGTCACTCACAAACATTGACGACCGCTTGGCGCAGTGGTAGCACGACTGCTTTCTGCGCGAAGGGTCGTGGGTTCGATTCCCACACCGGAAAAATATATTTGTAATTTACATTTGTATTTTTCTGGGGTCTGGGTGTTGTTATGTATTGTATGTATGTATTTACAAAAGATAAGTATATGTGATTTATTCCGTTATCTAGTTGCCATAACACAAGCTTCGGCTTAGCTTGGAACTAGATGGCGCTGTGTATAAATGTCCTGAAAATATTTATTTATTATTTATACACACACACCAACTATCACCCACACACGCTTGATATTCTTAACTTTTGTATGAAATAAAAATTTTCCCGTACACTATCCTAGACAATAAATAGCGCACTGCAAATCTGCACTCAATAAATAAATTGCACCCAGCAATAGATTCAATGATAAAATCGTTCTATTCATAACGACATATTTCCTTTGCATAGATTAGTCGTGCGGGTCTATTACCATTCTAACGCGACCTATACCAGCGTATCACTTCAAAGTGCGATAGATCAAATTATGATGGCCATTCGACCCGTATAGATCACTTAGGTTAATAAAACTCCCCTTACTATTAAATTTAATGTATGAAAGGGCCTCAAATGGCTCTTCCTGTGCAAACGGAAGACGCCGATTGGCTCAATTGAGACCTCTATTCACCAATCAGAGAGCTCCGAGCTATGATAGTTGACTTCTTTCAAATTTGAAATTGGAATTTTGTGTTTCAATTGACAGTTCAACGTATTTTTAATTGAAACGGTTTATTTTAAATTTAGAATGAGAAATGGCGGGGTAATGAAAACAAATAATAGAATGAACAATTATATATTATATCTTGCATATACATTATACATAGCACCCATTTTTTTAAAATAAGTTTATTCAATTGTTTCCAAATATTTTTCATTTACAATATTTAAAATCACCCTCTCTAAGTACTATATGAGTACACTTAGATGTATTATCAACAACAATAATAATATTATTTACATTGTATCTTAATCTATCTAGAACAGTCTCGAATATTCTGGAACTTTTCCATTATACTCGAAATAAAACATAGAACTTTTCGTTGTAACGTTTATCTGTACATTTTATCTTCAGATTGCTATTTTGTATAGAATCTAGACCAATCTAAATACTTCTAGACTCTAGAACAATCTGGAACGTTCTAGAACTTTTCGACTTTAGTTTCCAGAGCGCCGATGTTTTCGATTTCGCTGAGTATGACGTCACCGGGTTTTAAGTATTCTGGTGGGGATCGGTACATTCCTACCCCTCCTGGCGTCCCGGTCAGGATAATATCACCCGGGTATAAGGTCATTACTCTGAAAAAAAAAATCTTTTTAGATATTAGCCATTTTTAATCCGTAGTTATGATAGTAATATAAGAGTATGTTCTCTGTTAAATCAGGGTCTAACGTATGCTAAACTACAACAATATGTTGTAGTTGATGTTTCAAACATACAATACGAAAATGCATCCCTATAGGGAAAAACCTTAAATTGCAGTAGGTATATAAAAAAATCATGTATAAAGTTTCTTGCCGGTTCTTCTCTGAAGAAACTGCCTTCCGAACCGGTGGTAAATTGTTTGTTTTGTAATACCATGACGATTCAATAGTGTTACTATAAGAAGCCTGGTTGAATAAATTTGTTTAAGTTTTACTTTAATTTATGGATATAGATAATTAAAACTATTCGGTCCTGGCGTTAATTTAAGACGTGATGCCCATATCCTAATTATTTCTATGCATATTATATTTCTTCCCTTTACAAAATTTCAAGTTATTTTCATACAAAAACCTAGAAAATACATAAAAGCATGTTCTCAATAACAAATTCATTCTTTCATATATACTACAACACGTATATCTCCTAGTATTCCGGTCAATTTAGACATAAAAAAGTGATCAAATAAAGAAAATTCCGACAGACCAAATCTTCGTAGAAACCTTTGGTTTACCACAAGGTATAGTGTCAAAAGTCCTCATCAGTCCGGAGCCCAAGGTCAAAATTTTAGATTTTTTGGGATTTTTCTCGAAAACGGTAAGTTTTATCGAAAAAGTACCTCCAAGCAAAGCTGTAGATCTTAAAATTTTCTATAAAAATGGTCCCTATGATTTTTTCTCAAAGACCCTACCCGAATAAGTCCTTAAGCTCACATAGAACTAATGGGGATTTTTACACTTTATTCCTTGTGGTAAACCTACTTAGGTTTTTTTACTTCAATTGAAGATTTTTTTTACTTCAATTGTCTAAATTGACCGGACTATAGTGATAGAACCTTAACGTTGAAACTATTTCGTAAAATCTAACTTTTTAATATAAGTATGGAATAGCTACTTACGACGTAAGCCTCTCAATGACATCAGGTATTTTATGCACGAGTTGATCAGTTTTGCTCGTTTGCTTCAAAACTCCGTTGACACTGCACTTAATGGCCAAATTCTGTGGGTCTTCAATTTCGTCACTGGTTACGATGCAAGGACCAATGGGACAGAAAGTATCCATCGACTAAAACATTTTAAATTTGACTCTATTGTGATATAAGGAGTCCATTTGCCTCAACTAGTCGAACCATCGAATGGTGGAACATTAAGAATACAAACTTTACATAGATTGTGATTTAAGAAGTCCTTTTTTTTAATCAATCGAGCCATTGAATGGTGGAACATTATTGTTTCGTAATACCATGACGATTAAACGTAGCCCAGTTGAATAGTTATATTTGACTTTCACTTTGAATGAAATTATTTTCAAACTAGCTACGTCCCGCGGTTTTACTCGCGCAGTTCTCGTTCCCGGAGGAACAACGGGATGAAAGTATCCTAAGTGTTAATACTGAGTTAAAACTACAAGCATACCAAATAACAGCAAAATACATTTAGTAGTTTGTGAGTGAAAGAGCAATAAACATCCATACTCACAAACTTTCACATTTTTAATATTAGTCAGATACCAGTTCAACCAATGAAATATTTCTATAAAATTTTCTGGTATATCTTTGCTTCTAGCATTGTACTGTTTACCAAGTAAGTTAAAAGTATCTGAAGCTTTAACAATATCTGTATTCCATTAGCCAACAATTAGTTAGACTTTCTTACCTTTCCAAGCAAGAACTGTCCTCCATTTTTGGCCTTCTGCCAGTCGCGAGCGCTGATGTCCTGCGCGATGGTATATCCGAAAACGTAGTTCAAAGCATCGGCTGCTTTAACATCGGTAGCCGTTTTGCCTATCACTACCGTTAATTCTACCTCCCAGTCCACTTTCTGTGAAACAAGTTGTGACCTACTGTTATAGTAAATTATACGTTTCCCAACGTGTAAAAACCCCCACCATGAAAGAAAAATATCAGTCGAATGTTAATTTCTAAATATTAAACCCAGAGGGGGTTATTTATTTTTGAAATAATCAAAATAAAAAATTATATCTACACAATTGATTTGTAAAATTATTTATTGCATTTTCCTTTTTTTGTAAAATTTGTAGAGATTTCTTTCATAGCATTTAAATAACTGGTAGCGAATTCATTCACATGAAGTTTTTTTGAGTCAATTTCTTAATTACCCCGCAATTTGGGAACATGATATTCAAATTAAGTGTACCTACTTACTTATGATTGTCGATTGATTTTTCAAAGTTGTGCAATAAAATTTGTTTTATCTTTTTACAATAACCTTATTTCGGCATTTTAACCGACATAACATTTAAAAAGAATGTATTATGAACATCTTATCATTAATTATTACTGCATAATAGTATATCAAAGTTATGTTTTTCAACGGAAACATATCCTAAATATCCATAGTAGTGTCCAAGACGATCGTTAATATTGACGTCACCCCGCATAAGCGCAATTATTTCATCCGTGCCCACCTACACTCGATGAATTACCACAATTTGCCTCATGATTGACCCCAATTTGTAGACCCACGGGTCACACGACAGCTCTGATTCATTCATATTTCGGTTTTCATTCCGTGTGGAGATTTTTGAGTTGACCCTACTGGTCTTTAGAAAATTATAAGATTTTAATTTCTTTTTCAGGCAAATATGTTGTATAATTTATAAAAGTTTAGTACATAATGTATGTAATTTATTTCATGAATTTTAAAATACACACAAATTAAAATTCTAAATGCGAAAGGTCAATTTTTATTTGTGCTTCCATTCAACACTTGATAGGGCTCGATTTTGACAGTCTGGATGTTGAGAAAGGACAAAGGCAACCTTTTTTTCCTCATACAAAAGGTCCCAAGATTCGATGAGTTCAAAAAATCTTTGATATAAATTGAAGAAAGAAAGTTTTTTTTAAGTTCACACCTAATTGACAAAACTTACATTCGTGACATCAGTCCGTAGCCTCACAGCATCAGACTGTCCAATAACAGAGCTGGCAAACTTGCTGAATATCATCGGAACTTCTGGTGGTTGTAGGTTTTGCTCCTCGCAATGATCTTTATAATTCAGTCCAATGCAGAGGACTTTGTCCATCCCAGTTATGGGTGCTTTAAGAAGGACATTTGATAGAGGAACCTTCTCAGGTTTGCTCTCCTGTCCTTTGCTGCAGCTGCAGCTGAAATTATTAAATAATTGTTTATGTAAGTCTATATTATTATATTTATATCCTACTCAGTGTGCCTACCAATCCAGTTTTTTGTTTTAAATATTTATACAAGGCTTGGAAGAAAGCACTTTTTAGTGATAAGGCCGCCTATTACATTTCTTGCACTTTGTACAATAAGTCAGTAAGATGAAATGCAATAAATGGTAAATAAATAAATACATAAATACTTCAGGACACTTATTTTAATACAGCGCCATCTAGACGCAAGCTAAGCAAACCTTATTTTATGAGTCGAAAATAAATTACATATACCATACTTTTCTTTTGTGAATATATACATACAACACATAGCAAAACCCAGACTCAAGAAGAAAGCAAATATAAATTACGATTATGAATTTCAGTACTTTTTACGACATACCAATAAAGCAACCCATGATAAAAATATTCATCACCAATTTACCTATTGCTTTATACCTAAAAACCATGCAATGGTATCTTTAAAGATACTGTCGGATCTAGTAGCTATATGTAATATGTCATGTTATAGAACAAAAAATGCCAATGTTATCTGTAAGATTTTAAATATAGATTATATCCTTAGGTATGCATTTCAAACAAAGAGTTCCTTTTATAATATATATTTTTAAGGATGTTTATATTTAAAAAACATTAATAATTGGCGAAAGTAATGTGACCATTATCTTGAAACATTTTTGTAAATATACTAAACTAGCTGTTGCCCGCGACTCTGTCCGTGTGGACTTTCATATAAACTTTGTCCGTGTTCCAAATTTCATTACAATCGGTTCAGCGGTTTGGTCGTGAAAGCGTAAAATTAGAACGTTAAAAAAGTTTCAACCCCTCGCACAACCTTATGGGGGTTGATTTAAACAAGATGTAGTCTTTGTTCTCCCCAAGCTCTAGACTAGCTTTAAATTAAATAACTACTATGTTGTGAAAAACAACAATTACTATATTTATGAATATTGTTGGTTCAACCAACAATATTCATATTTGTTATTTTTTGTCAAAGTTATCAACATATAAACAAAAAACAACACAATTTATATGCAAAAACACATTAAAATAATCTCAAAAATTTTATAGATGTAATGAAAAGCTGTTTTGTTTGAGTGTTATTTAGTTTTATATCTCAACAAGTAACTGTCAGATAACACTATCATGCTCTTGAAAAAAATACTTGCAATATATTGACATTTCAGATTTTATAGATACATGTTTATCTTAAATGTGACATAACATGTTGAAGTATATCATTATTATTACATAATTAAAAACAAAGTCGCTCCTTTTCTTTTTCTAAGAGGGAAATATTTTTTATGTATACCCGCTGCGTGGCTGATGGTAAGGAGCGGCAGGTTATGTGGGACTCTACCCACTAAAACCCTCTGCCACTCTTGGCCCTTGTGTTGGGGTGGGATGTCACTGTTGGCATTACCGCCTACTCCCCCGACAGGGCTGTCTGTCCCCTATGCATGCTTAAATCTTAACTTTTCAACCAATTTTCATGCAGTTTTTATCAGAGATTCTAGCAAATGGTTTATGTGTATAATGCATGCATAAATGCGGGAGACACTATGGGGCACAGCTAGTATGAATACTAGCTGTTATTTGAAAATAATCTTCGTTTTTTGTTTGAGTAATACCAAGATTATTTTAATACTATGTAATTTGTGAACTCTTTGAATAGTGGTAATAGGTCACCTAAGTCCCTTCTTACTGTTAAAATCATTTAAGTAGTCCAGGCATGAAAGCAAAGTAATTATACAGACAAAGCTAATTTTTAACCTCCAAAGCAAAAAGAGGGGTATTATAAGATTGACATGTCCATCTGTGGCATCATAGCTCCTGAACAAATGAACCGATCAATTAAGTTTTTATTGTATTACAGGTGTTTTACGGGCGAGTGTTCTTAAGCATGTTTGATGAAAATCAACTGAGCCTAGAATCAAGCATTAGAAGTCATAAAAACAAGTAGGTATAATGATTTCAAACTATGTAGTAATTTTCAACTTCATTTTTGCAACTGTGTTAATTAATATTTATGAAACTATACTCTTAAATATTGTTTACTTTTTTAGGTGATAGCAGGCAAGTGAGCATCAACATCAATTAAAAGGAATGCATTGTTGGCCATATAAATTGGGACATGGATGAGATAAAACAGCAGATAATGACGCTACTTATATTTTTACCCGACTACGGCAAAGCCAAAGGAGGGTTATGATTTTGACAGGCTATGTATGTATGTATGTTCATCTGTTCCCTCGTAACTTCTAAACCACTAATCAGAATTCGACAAATGACATATCATTAGAAGCGTCTTAATTGTCCGCTGGTTATAGGCTATATAGATTTTCACCAAATTCAATGTGGCGCCCTCTAGCGGACAAAATATACAGAGTAAAAAAATAAAGTTAAGCTAGATATGCCGTGTTTGGTATCATTTTAAAGCGCTTCACTTGTACATTTCGAATATATATATATTACTAGCATTTGCTTGTGACTTTACTTGCATTTATGGGCTAATTGCATATAATTCACATCTTTTCGTTCTTAATTTCTTTGGTACTTAGTAATCAGAATAAGACCACTGCAGTGCCATTATTCAGCGTCGTTTTTTGTCGTAGTTGGGTTTTAGTTTTTTTACTTTATCTTGTCTCAATTTGCTGATACGAGTTAAGATACAATAAGCAGTTTACCTGTTCTTAAAATAACTAGTTTTCTAAACACAAACGTAATATATTTAAAGGATCACTTTCATACACATTATAAATTATCATGAAAAGATTAACTCCAAAAATTCTAATAAAATTAAGATATAGGTACAAACCTTTTAATATCCGAAATTAAATCTTTTTTAAGAATTTCAAGTAATGTATTCGGCAACGTAGGTATTAACTTGTTTAAATCGATAACATTGTTATGCTTATCAAAGTAGCCCACATGAATTTCACTAGGATTGTTATTATAAGAAAATTGCACAAATTTCATGTTTGAAACGGTTCCCGCGGAAAATCTTCTCGAACCAAACTCTATTACGACAGGCGTGTAATTGACAGTTTTTCTCAAAAATTGAGGTTTTATATAGCTTATCGAACGTCGAACAATCCAAGCGCTGTTCATGGCCACTGATTGTGCGTCACTTCCAGTCACAAAAAGATTTTACGAATGTCCGGTGTACCTTTTCTATTATTCACTATTTGTTAATTTTGTTTTCCAAAAAAGTTAGGTAGGTATGCAAATTTATTTTGACGTGCGAAACTGTCATAGCTCATTGACAATATTGACATTGACTCTTAGTCTAAATTGATTATTGACTTTCCTTTTTCATTTCGGTGTAAAATTTGTCGAAGTTAATTACATCTGCTTGCTTAAATAAATATCGTAAATTCTATTTGTGGAGAGAATTATAATATAACATTTAATAAAGTATGATACACATTTTATGTCTGTTTGTTAATCCTTCTTTATATTCAAATAATAAAACCATAGAATTTTATATTCATTCTAAATGCTGCTTTATTCAATATTATACTCCTTTCAGGGTAATAGTGAAGATAAGAATTCTTATATTTATATGACTCATATGATAATTACACATATGTACATTGTTGTCTGCTTTCAGGTTTCAGCAAATAAGAAACATTTTTTTATATTTTACCTACTTTTAGAAAGTAGTATGAGCAAGTCCAAATATGATTCACCATACTAGGTATATTAAGTGATAATATTTAAAATGGAATTGTGATAAATTCTTAAAATGAACGGACAGTATAACATTATATTAATACTACTTTTATTTATTTAGCAATTTAAAATGTTCTAGGTTTCTTTCTTGTAAGTTCAAACTCTTCTCTTGTGTGATAAGGCGCATAGGGATCATCAACATAATATTTGGGCTTTTTCCAAAATTTTGTAACCATTTTGTCTAATAAAGTTGATTGTGTAGCATTACAGAATACATGTTGGCGCAAACGCCGCTTCTGAGGTTGAGACTTTTTCCAAAGTTTCTTGTGACGACCTACTTTGGTTCGAATCCAGGCTCCCCAATGTAATCTGAAAAATCTTCTTATAGCAGGTTTTACTGATTTTCTTTTACCTTTAGTAAGGCTAAATTTTGTCACTGTTCTCACAGGTATACTTTTAATATTACTGCATACATCCAGAATCTGCTTGTTACATATTAAAGAAGTTTGAGGCCTTATAGCATTGTTTAACGGTACTGTTTTGATTGAGAGCGTTGAAAAGCTCTTGGCTTCAGTTGGTATAAATCTCGCTGCATTGGTTATCGACGGTTGGAGCAGTCTCAGACTCCGAATAGCTATAATAACATAACCTCAATTATTATTTATAAATTACGTAAGGGTGCTTACTAACATTGGTTATTATATTCAAGCAAATAATAATTATTTCAAAAATTACCAAAACATGTTCCGCGAAACATTATAATGAGCTTTATTTCACTAATCACTTATGTATTGTTTTTATTCGTAGTTCGTACATCGATTCGGTCTCCTGTTTAGTGATGACAATTGACAAATGACAATTATTAGTCAATTACTAACTATAGATTACTTATGATATAGATTATTACAATAAGAGCTTCAATAAAAAACAAGGAAAAATACTTTTAAAACAAGACTTACACAGTTTTTATAAATAAATAAAATCATATCGTGAAACATTCCAATTTACAAAAATAGTTTGACGTTTTCATATAAATTATTTATCTGCAGTTTTTAGTAGACAGTAGACACTAGACTCTACAATCTATGAACTATGATCTCTAGGTTTTGACAGCCCGAGTGGAAAATATTCACTGCCGAAAATGTACAGATTTTCAAATCAATTAACAAATCCCGGCTTAGTTTTGGTAAGTGCAATATCGCTATTCAAGTTTAATAAAAATATATGACTTAATTTTAAAAGTTTTATATAGCCTATATAGTGCAAGATAAGCGACATTAATGAAAACAGAACTCCTGTTCATAGTCATTCTAATAACAACAAACTCTAAATTCTATGGTTGTACATTTGAAAGAATTCCAGTTCTAAGTTTAATATAACAGCGCGTTATCGTTAAGTATACGTGCATCATCTTGTTATTGTTGTATTACATAACATAACCATAGATCATAATTATCAAATATAACCTTATTACGATAAGCTAGTTTTCTTGTTGATCAGCTGTTTTTCTGCTTTTATACATACAATATAAACATTCATCTGTGTCATGTGTGCATCCTTAAACTTGTTATCAAACTAAAATTATTTAAAAAAAAATTTTATACATTAATTAAAAATAATTACTTATACTTTATCAGAGACTTACAACAATTGAAATACGAAATACCAAATAAGAAGGCGAATAAGTCTCGCCGGCTTTGTTGGAGAAAAAAAGGTATATTCCTGATTGGAATTTTAATGGATTATAGGTCAGAAAACAACTAGGAGACGGATCATGCTCAGCGCTCATAGTGATGCGGTCTCCGCACCGGCGGCAGGCTTCTGACTCTTCAAACAAACAGGCCCCGAAATCACGTAAATTGTTATGGGGCACCCTCGGTGCTACATTCCTCACTGGTACAGCTGTTGTATATGCCAAGTAAGCATTAAAATTCTACAAATATAAGTTAGTTTTTGTACTGTTTTAACTGATGTATGTTTAATTTTAGGTAAGTACCCATAACCAGGTTGTGTGAGAGTTAAATTAAGTAGCCTTTAAACCTTTAAAATGTAGTTATAATCTTAATATATAAATAATATGTCACATTGTTTGTCTGCAATTGACTCCTTAACTGCTGAACCAATTTTAAATTACATTTGCACACCATGTGTAGTTTGATCCAACTTAAAAGATAGGACAGCTTACATCCCAGTATTGCCCCGGGAACGGGATCTACCCGGGTAAAACAGCAGGGAATGACTAGTCTAGAAATTTAATGAAGAAAATGTACCTTCATTTATTTGGAATATTATAAATGTTTCAGAAAAAATCCAGAAGCTAGAAATTGGCTTGAGTCAAATGTCCCTTGGGCCAATGATTTTGTTGCACTTGTGTACCAGGAAAACACAACCTATTGGAAGTTCACATTAAATCAATTTAATAAAGCCACAACAATTGTTAGCAATTTTATGTTTGGAAAGGTAAGTGTTTACACTTTGTCTGAATGGCTTGCTTTGATGATGAATTGTTTCTTATTATTGATAAAGTTATGTTTTTTGCTTACATATATGCATTAATTTAAACTGTCTACTCAACATTATATTTAACATTGAAAGTGCCAAAATAACTTTTTCTCATTTTCACACAATCAATTGAATCAATTTCACAGCAGAGGGTGTTAATTATGATCTGGTTCTATATGACACAGACATAAGGAACAAATATATGGTTATCTTAAAACTTTTTCACACTGTCACAAGACTACTTGTGACTTGACTACTACCTTTTCTATTTAATATACTTTAATATCGCAATTAAAAATGCTACATAATTTGTGATCAATCTACAGGAAGGTGTATCACCAATGGATTTTCAACAGCGATCAGAACAAGATATTGAAGCTGATGCTAAAAAGGCTTTTGCAAAGAAAACATATGAACGTAAGAATAACTGTTTTCTGTAATCAAATTTTGTACATTACATAGACTATTTAACTTATACTTTTTAATATGACTTAAAGGCACAATACTTAAAAATAAATTTACAGTAGACTGAAATTGTTCAAAGTATATTGTTTCTATATATAAATATATAACGACATTGTTCATTAAATACTTTACTAAGTACTACTAGTGATGTTAATGATAAATGAATTTGCTACTAATTTACTACAACATACATCATATGTAATTAATGCATCTTTCAATAATGAAAACAATTTAATACTTTATTCAACTAAAAAAAACATATCTAAGTTAGGGAGCGTCCATAAATTACGTGAGGTGTTTAAGGGGGGAGGGGGTCCAGTCTAATCTCATCTAATCTTACGTTAGAGAGAGGGCGGTCTCGGCAAATATCACGCAATTTTTTTTTCTGATTGAAACAAAAACAAATTATACTATTTTGGTCTTTTTTATCTAGATTGTACAATGTACATGCTTAAGATTTAATCTTAAGCGTAATCGTCGTAACTAGTCGTAAATAAAAGCACGATGGAAATTTGTTTTTTTCTTTTTACAATTACAATCCAACACATTTACCTACGTAAAAAACTTACATTTTGAAAAATCTCACGTGAGATTCGGATATGGGAGAGGGGGTTGAATAAAATCTCACGACATCTCACCAGGGGGGAGGGAGGGGCAGAAAATTAAAAAAAACACCTCACGTAATTTATGGACACCCCCTAAGCCAAATCACAATGCCCTTTAACAAGTTTTTGTAAGACTAACAACTACTTTATCTAACAGTACCACCGACAAAATTCGAACCATTGTATGTAGAAGAGAAAAAAATGGAGACACCGGAAGTTGAATCACCAGGTATATCACCACCACCATTTTTTATTTATTAAAAAATACATTCTCATAAAAAATGCATTTCCATAATTATTCTCATTTATTTGTTTGTTTCATATTAATACAATATAAATGCTTCAATAACTTCACTCAGACATATCTTAATATATGAACTGATATAAAATTAAATTTGCACATTGTGTGCAGTTTGATCCAACTTAACAGATAGGATAGCCTACATCCCGTTATTGCCCCGGAAAAGTGATCTACGCGGGTAAAATCGCGGGACACAGCTAGTAAAATATACCGAGAGACTGTATACTAATGAATATTTGTTTTTTATCTTCCCAGCAACTCTCGTCCAAACAGAGAAATGTGAGCCAACGGAACCCAAGCCTATTGTAATTACAAAAGACATGGTGGAAATTGAACATGACATGCATGAGAACACCAAAATCGCTATTGATAATTATAAGAAGGCTACTCAGTTCTGTGCGGATTATAATAAGGCTTTGTATCGGGTGGGTACTTTTATTTGATTTCTTAATTGGTTTTTGATTAGAAATATGTTGTTGTTAAAGGCATTGGAAAATATCAATTTATACTTATTATATTGATTCAAGATCTAATTTAAGTATACCTTAATGCAAATAGCTCAGATTGTGCTCTTAAAGGATATTCCTTGTTTCTGAAGATAGTAGGATTTTGTGATTTATCTATAATACATCCTTATAATAGTATAAATAAGGGCAATTTACACAAAAAGACAAGAGAGGTCGTTTTTCATGATTAAAACACGTCCAAGAATCACAGAATGGGAAAATTGAAAGTGACCTTGATTTTTCCAACAACTGTACTTTTATTTTTAATATTGTGCCTGCTACATTACAGATTGTAGAAGCACCTCTAGAGGATTTGGACAAGAAGAACTTTTCGGCCGTGCAAGGAGCTCAGAACGAACGAAATGCAACATACGAAAAGGCAAGAGCGGCTGCTACTAAAGCCCGATGTGCTATAGGTATGAATAAATTATGTTCATATTTTTTTATTTTTGTTTATAGATTTCCAGCCAGTGTCAGGATAAAAATAACAAGCATATTGAATAGATAACTAAGTTTTTATTATTAATGAAATCTTCTTAAATATTGTTAAGATTTTACATAAATTCTTTGTTTGTTTTAGCTATTGATGATTATAGCAATAAACATATAGATAAAATACTAGTTAAAAGAAAGTATAATAAGTTTCTATTGTATAGTCTCACTGTATAAAAAAATGTTTTCAGAGACCCTAGACCGTATGATAAAGGCCGGAGTGCAAGCACCTCCTGAGAGCATCACAGCCACACAGAGATACATCAAGCAGTTCCGAAACGACCTTGGACAAGCTGAGACCGAATACAAGGAGTGCATGGAGAAGGCTGTACTCGGGGACAAGTATTGGAATAAGGTTTATTATATTTATTTATTTTTTCTTCATCACACGTACCAAAAATAAAAATATAAACATTATAAGCAAACATGCACATGTAATTGGCGGCTTTATCACTAAAAGTGACTTCGACCAGGCAACCAGGCCTTAATTTACCAGCTATCCCTTCTACGGCTTCGCTCGAATATATTTTGCATTAAATAAATTGAGATGTAAGCTATCCTATCTTAAAATTTATATTAAACTGCACACGGTTTGCAAATTTCATTTTAAATTGGTTCACTAGCTTAGGAGTCAATTGCGGACAAAAAACATGACACGTAATTTATATATTAAGATTAAGACACACCAACAACAATCTTCAGACAAAACATTCAATGTCATAATTAACAAGTATACAGAGTGTAAAAATTATTGTATTTTATTTTATTTTTTTAATTTTTTTCAGGTTGACGCAGCCCGCAAGGCTTTCAAAGAAGAATTACAAATGTTGTTCCCGGGAATAGATCTCACAGCCCGCAAGTTGGAAGTCAAAGGCGATACAGATTTACTGCTTATGTATACTCTTAAATTGGTATGTTTATTATATTTATTTGAGTGATTGCCCTAAAATATCATTTCACAGATTCAGCACGAATTTAAGATTATTAAATTATTAAACTGATTTTAATCATATTTTACAATTTAAAAAAAAGTAGGCTCCTCAATTCGACCACTATTTTACTAATACTAATAACAATTAATAACAAATTCAAGATTCTAATTTTTTTTTTATAATTTTTAAAAAAATTAAAATAGGAGGAGGTTCCTCAATTCGACCACTTTTATACTAATAATAATTATAACTACTACTTATTATAAGCACAAAATATAACATTGATAAAAACACATTTAAAAGTAATTAAAAACATTGAAAATCTAATTTATATTTCAATAAAACCTCATTTCAGGTACAATTTCTACAAAACGAAATAGCTGAGTTGCAAACTGTAAGAGATTTGAAAATAAGCAGAGCTATTGAATGTAAGACAATGTTTATTTATTTTTTAGTGCTTTTAAGAAAATATGTTACCTATGTCACGTTATTTGAGAACGTCATTTATAAATCTGATATTCAATATTCTCATACTATAAAAAGTGTGTATGCATAGATTAATCAATGCTTTTTTAAAAATCTAATATTACGATAAGAACATCAAGAGTATATGTATATTTCAATGTTGCCAACTTTTATAATACCTACATTTTTGATTTTACTTATATCTTTTTATATATTTTGTAGGTCACGATGAGAAGCTGATAATTGAAGCGAAAGTTGAAGATATTATTAAAAGGGAAAGATTGGAAAGAGAAAAGCAATTTCAAAAACAGGTATACATTTTTTATATCATATTTCATACTAGCTGACCCGTGCCCACTTTGTTGGGCATAATGTTAATGTTATGACACTCAGCAATAATATGGCTTTCTATTGGTGAAAGAATTTTTTAAATCGGTTCAGTAGATCCCGAGATTTCCCCTTACGATTTAACAAACCCACAAACTTTACTTGTTTATATTAGTATGGATAAAGCATACGTCACATTGCTTACAAATGGAAACAGTCTATGTCCCTCATTATTTTCTTTTACAAATCCACAGACTAATAATTTCTATAAAGTTTTTTTTAATATTGGCAAGTATATATTTGGTAATTATTCTTACTATTATAACCTAAAAAATATAATGTGTATTTTTCAGAGCTTAGCGGTACAAGCAGAGGCAAATAGGAAATTGAAAGAGCAATTAAAGAAACAATTTGAAATTCAACAAGAAGTTCTTCAGGATCAGTTGAATAGGAAAGAGAAAGAGGTATTGTATTGGCTTCCGTTTTTAATATAAAATAATTTATTACTCAAGAAAGTAAGATTTAATAGTTAGCACTTA
>JADANM010006230.1:4841586-4852400 GCA_026213755.1 Eurema hecabe | reverse complement strand
TAATTCAGGTATCACATGGACCACGGCGACCTTCCCTCAGCTCTGCGCTACGTGAACCTGCTACAAGGAGCGCCTCGCGCTGTAGCTAAGAGTTGGTTGGACAGCGCCCGCCGCCATCTTGAAATCCGACAAGCCGCGGAAGCTGTCATGGCGCACGCTTCCGTTTCCGGCCTCCTCTACCTATAATGTTGCCATAACAAACCTAGTGTTGTCAGCGATAAGGCTATCGATGAGGAAAATTATTTATTTAATTTTTTCGATTTAACAAAGCGTACGTAGGTAATTGTTAAATTTTAGCAAGTAATTCCAACTCGCTTTTTAAAGTTGTTGGTTTTGTTAAATCGATATGTAAATGAGTGAAGTTAATTTGGTAGTGTTACCATTTATAATGAAATTGAATTTTTGCAGCTACTACAGCTCGCGTATAATTAAATAGCAAAAAATATAAAAATAAATTGAATTCAGTGAGCTTTGTTTCAATGATTTACACAAGGGTAGTTTAAAATACATTTATTATCAATAATATTAAATTGCTAGATCCGATGTCCATTTTTATGAAGAGATCAAAATATCTCTTACATAAGGCAGTGATAAAATCCCTCAAATAATTTATTTTTTATTTGTTATTTTTTTATAGTTATAAAGATTTACATAGGTATATTAATGCCACCAGCACCACTTTAAAACAAGTAAATAAGCAATAATTATTACAAAAAGCAATTGGAAATATGAATAAATAATTTCAATATAGAAAAGTTGGTATAACCTCAAAATTTGTCGTAACAGTCATGTGCTGGCCCCGTATTGTAGTTATTTGTGTAAATATGGTATGTATGTAATTTAAAATTAAAGTATGAGTTCGAATTATTATGTGTTTTATTGTTTGTTTCATTGTTTGTACAGTTTAATAGTATCCTACTAAACTATTATATAAAAATGAGTTGCAAAATGTGTTGGTAAGCGCATAACACGATAACAGCCCTACAGATTTATATAATTATATTTTTATAATATTCCAGGATGTTTTATATTAGGAGGATGGTTTATAAGCAAAAAAAAGCTATATGTAGGGTATATAGTTTCGGGTAGGACACCGGGAACGAAGTTTCGTTGGGCCAGCTAGTTCCTACTAATATTATAAATGTAAAAGTTTGTGAGAATGTATGTATTTATGAATGCATGTTTATTATTCTTTCACGCAAAAACGGGGGAAACAATTTAGTTGAATTTTTTTTTTATACTATTAATTTAATTTAATTTGTTCCTGTATATGTTATTCCTGGGATGGATGGATGAAAGCAGAGGATACTTTTCATCTAGATATTCCCTTGGGAACGGGAACTGCGCGAGTAAAACCGCGAAGGGCAGCTAGTTTAATATAATTAGCATCCAAGTAATAAATGAACCAGCATCCAGTAAATAAGGTATATTTTCTTTTGAAAA
This sequence comes from Eurema hecabe, assembly GCA_026213755.1. Classification (NCBI taxonomy): domain Eukaryota; kingdom Metazoa; phylum Arthropoda; class Insecta; order Lepidoptera; family Pieridae; genus Terias; species Terias hecabe. The sequence goes on along the minus strand of JADANM010006230.1, from coordinate 4,850,957 downwards.
CAGTGTTAAAGACAATACAAAAAAACTCAAATAGTAGATAGTTGTCTATTTTTTTTTTCACCTACGACTTAATCGAAGTCATTGCTACTTTTGTAATCACCAAATCGACATATTTTATCCTTGCTACCTCTGTTAGCTACCACAATCGAGAGTTTTGTATAGGAAATTATTGGGCGTCTCATCAAAATAAAGCTACTCAACAAAAATTAGCTTGATAGTAATCAGTTGGAAAAATGTACCAGGGATCCCGGACTATAACTGTTTGTTTGGTTGAATCGATATAGTATAGATGTTTCTAGCATTTACTTGGTACCGACTTCAAAATCTATATATATAAAAGATAGTCGTGTTAGTTACTTCACTTATAACTCGATAACAGCTCAACTGATTTGGCTGAAAATTTTTGGGAATGTAGTTTAGAACCTGGAGAAGGACATAGGATACTTTATATCCAGTCTCCAGGGGAATAATTTTTTTATGAAAGTGAACGCGGACGGAGTCGCGGGCAACAGCTGGTTATGAAATAACGATTAAATCTTTTTTATAAAAAACATGAAAATATGTATTAGGTACTCTGTGCAGTGTTAAAGTAAAAGTGAAAGTAAATTTATTTTTTTCTTTTAAGTTTGAAATCGGTTTTTTTCTCGTTTAAATGACAACGCTGATTTAAACCATTATAATTTGTATTTTTAGATTGTAAATTCCCTTATTGCATTAAAATTATATAATAGATATGTTATACCCATATAAATGAACGGAAAGAAGTGTTTAAAAATAATATAAAAAATCCTTTATTGCCCGAATAAATCCCTACGAAACCAACAAAATTATACAACTATTTCTTACATATACCTTACAAAAAATAAATAAACTTTTAAATTAAAAATTTGAAAAGAAATTAATTTAAGGCTTTCCTGGGCAAAAGGCGACTACTCAGTGACGTTCCGGGTGCAAACCCGGAACACTGGTTTTCAGTAGTCGCCTTTCCTTAGTGCATTGATATTTTGTATAAGAATATATGATATACCCATATAAATTAACCGAAAGAAGTGTTTCGCACAGCAACGGCAGCACACATATGTACCTACGAGTGATAACGATAGAAAAGAGATAAATGATATCTAGATAGATGTCAGTTGCGCGTGAATGCACCGGCAACCAAACACCTTAAGGCAAGACGTCCTAATTAGGATGTTTTTGGCGTCTTCAAAATTTTGCACGTATAACGTAAATATAAAGTATGTATCATTGCCCTTAGTGTAAAAAAGTGTAGGTATAATTATTATGAATTTTACTTTATCTAACAAAAATATCCAATTTTATTGTTGATGGACTGATAAAAAAATTCTAAACGTCATTAATTCTTAATATATTCGATTCCTTTAATCAATATGATTGATGATTCCGATAAATCTACTACATATCATTAATAACATTGTCATTATTAAAAACGATAAAACCAGGTTTAACCCAACTAGGGCTTAAAGGCCTTTTAAAAACTTCTATGAATTTTGACACTTACCTTTTTTTAAAGAAATATACTCTTTATTTTTTTCTCTAATAGGTATATAATATTTACATGCGCAATAAAAATAATGATCTAATAGGTTATAGGCACGTTTACATTTAAATGAGTCAAACGTTTCTAAAATATAACCCATCGAAATTATTATTAACTTAAACCGTTAAACTTTATAAAAGTACCTATATTAAAATGATATTTTTCAACGACTTAAACGGAAATCGCGTTAAATTCCGCGAAATGATAACACGAACTAAAAGATTAACATGACGTCGCGTCGTTTCATGTCTATTTTAAGAACGAAGGCATCACATTCACATCGTGTATTATTATTATATTTTACTTTATTAGTATAATTTACTAATACATTTTAAATCAATTTAATGATTAATTTTAACGAAACTTGGTACAATTATTCTTCATATTCATGAGCAGGTTATAGTATAGTGTATACTTTTCATCACGCTACAATCAATAGGGGCGGAGCAGTGAAGAAAAATTCAGTTCTCCCATCGCATGTGTAATCTTAACGATTAAAATTATGTTCTGATCGACTCAGCAATCTCTGCCAGGCAACCTGAGAGTTACGGAAATGGATAAGATAAATATATATTTATAAATATAATAAACTTTTTATGATAAACTACACACAATACATACTTAATAATATAATAATGAAATGTTACATAAATATACTAACCAGTACCTAATCATAAAATTATGGTTAAGACTGAAACAAGTGACCACAACAGGACAGTAACAAATATTATTAACTATTCTATAAAAAATAATTAAAATAATCGGTATGGATGTCGCAGGCGGATTGTATAATCCGCTGTATTACATTACGGCTAGCCGTTTTACAAAACAGGACAAATTGCTCTTAATAAAATTGTACGGGATGTAATTTAATAAAAATGTATTTAAATAACTTTCGTATTTAGATTTTGTGTAACGAACAGTCTCGAAAGTTCGCGACCTGACTAGCTAGGCGCCGAGTGTGGCTAGCATATCTAAGGCTATTTGCGAAAAATTATGGAAACGCGAACGAAGTCGTAGGCAACAGCTAATCATTAATATAAACAAAAAAAAATGAGGCGTAACCACCAAAGACGCATGTTCTAATTGTGATTTTATCATCGCAATCTTATTGATAATCAGAAAGAAATAATATCATTTGTTCTCAGAAATATTACTATTTATATCAGGGAAGATAAGTTTTATGGCATAATACCGTATCTATAACTTTTAAGCAGAATTTTGCCTAATCATTCAGATATATATAACTAACACAATATGTTATAAATTCGGAAGAAACTTAAGACAAAAGTAGTGTGCGCACAGGCATAAGAGCAACATGTTTACCTATAGATTCTTGGTGATATTGAGGTAATTAAATTTTATAGAAAAAAGATACAATTGAAACCGGTACGATTTGCAAACTTTTACTTTAACTTATAACGTGTTTTTTAAGCGCAACGCAATTGTTTTCATAAAATTTACTCTTTTTCATAACCATAAGTAGTAGGTATAATATATAATTATAATAATAATTTAATTTCCGTTAAATAGATAAGTTTAATTAATTAAAATTTTATTGTAGGTATTATTATATGTATATCTCATTGCTTAAAATTGCCTTTTTTCTTAAAGAAATCGTTGCATTTTTTCGAACAAGTTAAAAAGCTATTATACATATTTAACACGGCGGTGAGAAAACGAAATTGACAAGATTTTCAAATCATTAATTTAAAATTATTTAAATCGAATAATCTTTTATTTTTAGCATTGTATCAGCGGCATGGGCCGTATCATCGTCAAATGGTACTTCGAGCCAATCCCAGAGTTCGTTAAGGAAGTTTCCAGATCATTTCTTCTTTGGAGTTGCCACAGCATCTTATCAAATTGAAGGAGGATGGAACGAAGGAGGTACATTTTTTATATTTTATAGCAAATATATATGCTATATTTATAGTATATATATATAGTAATAATTCAGGACTACCCTATTGAATATGGATCTAGTTGTTCATGTTTTGAAATTAAAAGGAAGCCGGAATTAAATATAATAGGGCAAGAGACATATCATCCCAATTTTACGAAAGTAGGTTAGTTACGAAACTCATAGGAATATATTTCATTACATATTAGTTGCCAGGACCCCGTTACTTACGATTCGTTTCCTAATTTTATTTTGTCTGTTAAAATTCAAATCACTATGAATGATACCACTTCATAGTTACAAAGAAAAACCTCAGACAACATTTATTTTATTGCTTTAGGTAAAGGATGGTCGATGTGGGACCACTTAGTTCGCACCGATCCTGGTCATATCATTGATGGCACCAACGGAGATGTCGCCGCAAATTCATACCATTTCTACCAGAAGGACATTGACACCTTAAAAGAGCTAGGAGTCAGCGTTTACAGATTTTCAGTTTCTTGGCCCAGAATACTGCCCTATGGTAGACCGGACTACGTTAACCCAGAGGGAGTCGCATACTACAATAAACTGATTGATCTTCTTCTTGCCAACAATATAACTCCCTTCTTAACTATCTACCATTGGACCTACCACAAAACCTCAATGAACAAGGAGGATGGCTCACTGAAAACATAGTAGACTGGTTCGGTGATTATTCCCGAGTTTTGTTCCAGCACTTCGGTGACAGAGTGAAGTTGTGGCTGACAATCAATGAACCATTCGTTCATTGTAGTCTTGGCTATGGCATTGGGTACCACGCTCCTAGAATACAATCCCCTGGCATCAAATATTATGAGTGCAGTCGTCATATTCTGTTGGCTCATGCAAGAGCATACCACATATATAATAATGAATTCAGACAATCTCAAGGAGGTACTATAGGTATCGCGTTAGATTCAGATATGGGAATGCCTAGCAGCGATTCTCCTGATGACGTCCAGGCTGCAGAAGATTATATGCTTTTCCATGTAAGTATGACATTATTTAGTGGCAGTATAAAATAAAATCTATTTATTTGAAGTAATATTTGTTTCAAATAAGCCTATGAATCCATAGGCAACCGATCTAGTATTGAACTGTATTTTGGGGGCCAGTGGCTCCTCCTATTTAGAAAATAAAAAAAAATTATTACATAAAAATAAAACATAAAGATCATACTTACTACTACCTCCGTTTGTGCCAAATTCATTTTAAAAAGGAGCAAACATTACGCCACAATCTGTAATAAAATAGGTTCTGAAGTGCTTTCGCTTATCCATAAAGCGCAAATAAACGCTTATAAAGCGTGAATGAATTATTGCAGAAATTTAGAAGATTATAATTAATTAATGCAAAAAGTGAAACGGCATATTCATCCTTTATGTATGGGCGTCAAATTTTCAAAATTGTTACGTCACATAGTACCTATCGATTAAACAAAGTTTCTTTCTGGTGAATTTGAGTGTCTCTTGCATTAAAACGCCGATCTAGAAGTTTAATGACGTTGCATGAGAGATTATCGCATAGCGAGAATGCTTAATAATAGATCAAGCTCATAAATTTTTTAAAACTTTTAATTCACATCCAAACTGCGTTTTAGTATTTTAAATTTTAACATGTGACGTCACAAAAGTATTCACCCCCCATGTCCCTTGTCACACGATATCACACTTCACACCCTATTAACGTGTGACGAACTTTATGGATGGCCCCCAATAGGAAGGTTTATATCTATAATCTGGATGGACTAAACGGGAATAAAACCCTGGGGCACGCCTAGTTTAAGTATAAAGTCTTTCTATAATAAGTATAAAAATGAATCGCAAAACGTGTTGGTAAGCGCATCACTCAATAACAGGTGAACCGATTCACCTAATTATTTTTTTTAGAATAATCCTAGATGTACGGAATTGTTGTTTAAATAAAAAAGTAGGCGTTATTAGGTTTCGGGTAGGATTGTTACATCTTGAACGACGTCACGTTGGGTCAGCTAGTATTGAATAAATGTTTCGGTTTTTTCCAGCTTGGCCAATTCGCTCAACCAATTTACTCAGAAACTGGAAACTATCCACAAAGATTTATCGACATGATCGCTCAGGCGAGCGCCAATCAAGGTCTCTCTGAATCAAGACTCCGCAACTTCACTCAGGAACAAATCGATTATATGAAAGGCTCAGCTGATTTCATGGCATTAAATCATTATACGAGCAATTACGTGTATAGGAACGCGTCGGTGATAGGCATGCACGAAGTACCGTCTATGGCGGACGATGGCCAATTTGGAACTTACAAGGATCCATCCTGGGACGTGGGTACTAATGGCTGGGTTGCAGTGAGTAAACTTTCATAGATCTATGTGTAAACAAAGATTACTATAAATTATACGATTCAGGAAAACAATAATAAGATTTCTTTTAGAAAAAATCCAAGTTCTGATTTTTTTTTTATGCGATGAAGTAGGCAGACGAGCTGGACGTACTCCTGATGTTAAGAGAAACGCCAGCCCATTACCTAGAGTGGGATTAAAAATGTGTATATTTATATAGAGGTTATTTAGTTTTTATAAATCTTGTATTAAGTTATACGTACAGGTATCTCCGTATAAAGTGGCTTTCTTCTGTCTATCTATGTATGCTTAAATCTTTAAAAATACTCAACCGATATTCTAGCCGTTTTTATCAAGATTTTACGTGTATAATCCTTAGGGGTTGTAGAAGATATACTAATAATAGTTGTCACTATATAATTTATCACTATATATGACGCCGGTTTTCTATGATATTACCTCGGATCAGTCTGCCAAATTCATTCAATTCATAAAAGAATCATTTGTAGTCCATATATAAAAAAGGAGAAACTGACTGACTGACTGACTGACTGACTGACTGACATATCAACGCACAGCCTAAACGGCTGAATATAGGCACTTGAAATTTGGAAGGGACGTAGCTTAGGTACCCTAGAGGTGCACTAAGAAAGGAATTCCCGAAATTCCCACGGGGACGGGAATTAGGGGGAAAATCCTTTTGTATGAAAAATCTAAACTGCTTTAGTTAGCCGCTTGAAATTTAGCATGCAAGTATCTTAGTAAACTTAAAGCTTAGTTGCAACAGGATATTGCAAAATTGCTACGGGAACGGAAGTTAGCGAGGGTCAAAGTTTATATGAAAATCCACGCGAACAAAAATATAATTTCAGACCTACGGTCCTGGGTTATACAAAGTTCTTATCTATATCAAGGAACGTTACAACAACCCGATAGTTTACATAGCTGAGAACGGCTTTTCAACCGGGCTTGGTTTGAACGACGATAGAAGAGTAAATTACTATAGAGAATACTTGAATGGAGTACTGGATGCCATTGCTGAAGGGTCGAATGTAAGAGGATACTGCGCGTGGAGTCTTATGGATAATTTCGAATGGGCAATGGGCTTCAGGCTAGTTAGTTAAATTGCAAATAACATGTTGCTGTTGTTGTTTTGAAATTTTAATTATAACTTACATTAATTTTATACCTACATACATTGCTGCTTAAATTCAAAACTAGGTACCACTAATTAAAACTACATATTATATTGACAGGAGAGTTTGACAAAAATTATACACATTTTTTTGCTAATTTTTTTAACATTATATTTTTAAAATTATATATCTAATTTACATATACATATTACCTTTGTAAAAAGGCACCAAATATTTTGTCCATGCGCAAATAACGTTTTTAAAATAAACTTCACCCGGTCAAAACAAAAATTCAATAGAAACGGAAAATGTGAAGGATTACGATTAAATATTTGAAATAAAAACTTTTAATTTCGATTTATTTTATTTGTGGTTCTTTTGAATTGAAGCTGTTACATGTTTTATAGATTTTTGAAAAACAGTAAATAGAAACGAAGTCAAGGATTGTATTTAAATTTTATTACAGTGTACGTCTTGGCCTATACGAGATCGACCAGAATGACCCAGAAAAGCGCGCAAGTCTGCGCTCGTGTACAAAGAGATCGTCAGAACAAGGTCCATTGACCCCGACTACAATCCCGATCCTTACGCTGTGGACTCTGGTTCCATAGACACTAGAAGTTCTGTCATCATCATTGCTGCTGTCACTTTAATGAGACTTATGTTTTAATGATATATTATAATTAAATTGTTGATTATTATTAATAAGTGTAATATAATTGCATATGTTACTATGGTCGTTTTAGTTAAATTTAAAACCTTAATTTAGTTTTAAGATTATTGACTACTAACTATGCCCCGCGGTTTTACCCGCGTAGTTCTTGTTCCTGGGGCTATATCGGGATGTAAAGTATTCTATGTGATAATGCAGGTCACCTATCTACAAAACAAATTTATATCTAAATCGATCGATCCGTTTTGTTTGAAAGAATAACAAACATACAACCAGACGTACATTCTCACAAACTTTCACATTTGTAATATTAGTAGCATAATGTATATAGGCGCCAAGGCGTTCACACGGTGCTGCGGGACACGATAAAACGCACTTAAGGATTGCGTTGAAATATTAACCCTTAAGAAAACCTTTTTGGCGCCAAGAATTTAACGAGTGCTACAGGACGCGATACATAACACTTGTAATTTGTAAATGTATTCTAATCCACATCGACGCCGTTGACGGGTCGACGATAAAGCTTGTTAAAATATTGTTACCCCTACTCCTACAACACAAACTGTTTGTTTACTATTCCATACTACTTTTTGTATAAATGGGGCCGTCCGATACCAAGCTGGGACCCCACCGTGGCCCAATGGACAAAGCAAGCGTCTCGACTCTTCTTCGACAAGGCCAAATCCCATCCCAATCCGCTAGTGGCTCAGGCCGCCTGCTACACTCCTCACCACGATCCTACCCTGCGGCGCTCTAGGCGCCCGCTCCATGTCCTCACCGATTCAGACGACCCTATAACGGTGAGCAACGCCGCGTTAAAGGCCGCTACCGCCGCGTCAAGCGCGTCTCACCGCCTTCCATGTAGAAAGCGCGGTCCCTTATACCGCAATTCGCTCACCCGGGTGAGCTTCCGTCCGGCCCTTCAGGCCCCGTCCTCACACGGGGGAAGCCCGTAGGCGAGTCGCCCTCGCAAGGGCGAGCCCTTCGGCTCGCCCAAAAAGTCCGTGCTAAGCTCTAAATGCCCTTCAGGCAATACAGTGAGATTCATCACAAAAAAGAAACAAGCTGGGACTTGCGTTCGGATCCTTGAATAATGCAGACCTCTCGCAATAAAAGAAATTGTTAAGGAAGAACATAGTTTCATTCACCATGGCCAATTATGAAGTTAGTGACGTCATCCCTACTAAATACAACACCGCGTCGTTATCAGAAGTGGGATCGGAACAAGCTCCGATCCATACCATTTCTTCGGCACCTGATCATCGTACTCAAGTATTAACTGAACAACATCAGTGTGACATACCAAACGATCCTGCTCAGTACGAAGCATTCACGGGAGGAACATCACCACAATTTTCAACGAAGATGATGGAAATGGTGCAAAAGATGGCGGAACGTTTGTCTAACCCAGAAAAGGAAGATAAAATTAATATCAAAGACCTGTATCTACCATCATACGATCCCGACACCAACGTGGCATACGCGAATGGTGCCAACACATAGACAAAGCTATAGAATCTTATAAACTCAAAGATTTCGACGTACGAATGAAAGCTTGCAGTCTTTTAAAAGGACGTGCCAAATTATGGGTCGACGATTGGATGGTAAACACATCGTCGTGGGAAGAATTGAAAGAAAACCTCCTTACAACTTTTGAGCCCGAAAACCGGTATTCTCGGGACATTCTAAGGTTTCGAGAACATGCATAAAAATTATGCAAAAAAATCAATAAATGTGTTAATCGTAGCGCA
>JADANM010006230.1:4803144-4813555 GCA_026213755.1 Eurema hecabe | reverse complement strand
AATGTTGTCTGTTCGTTTTTGTAGTGACCCAGTTTGAGGTTAGCGCCTGAAGTGAATTTTATAGGTTAGTTCGGTGCGGCTAAATTAAAACTTTCCTTGTTTAGACTCTGTTTTTAAGCCCTATTTGGAACGTTTTTAATAAACCCCTGCTATGTACCTGTATATATACTGAAGCTGGTTTTCATTTTTGTTATTTTTTTAGGAAGCTACGTTGGCTTTTGTACGATTTTCACTTTTCCACACATAGGTATATCACATATAATGGTTTTCAAAAAATGTGTTGAAATTGGACACTAACGACTTGATGTTGCTAAATACATTAATTTATATAAAACATTTACTGATATTATTATCTATACTTTATAACATTTTACTAAAAGGATTTTTTATTATAAGACATTTTTTTTTTACTGTTCATTGAAAACTGTTAACAATAATATACTACTGACACGTTTCCTCAAGCTTTTGTTTACTTTTAATATGGAGAATTTTGTATTTTTGTGCTTATCAACTTTTTACTTTTGTATAGATCCTTTAATATGCGATGACCGACCTTTATTAGTATTTATTGCCTAGTCCGTCGTTCAGCTATAAAACGAATAAAATATAAATTTAAATATTACTTGTGAGAATATATCTTATTTATAAGCCAAGACGCATCCATGTAGGCAGCCAGCTGATTTGATTTTATAATATGAGTAGTTTGAGATGCGACTAGCATTGCTAGCTTTATAGACTCGCATGGAAGCGCCCAATGGATCGGAAAATTTATATCAGATTATAATTTTTAAATTGAACTGTATTAATAGAAGACAGATTAAAAAATAAGGGTATACAGAAACATTATAATTTATGCCTATTATACATTAAATGATAATATATAATTATATACAGATACAATAAATGTATGAATATACTTTTAAATGTTAATGATTTTTGTTTTGTTCAAGATAAATAACTAAAACTATACCACTGTATGTTTCAGGTACTATACGTGACATGTTATTTTTTATTTCATCTGATTTTTAATGGCGAGTAGCCATTAAAATAAAAGATGAAGAGTAATTAATAAGCTGAAATGTATTGTTTATGACTTTGAAAAATGTCTCGTTTTTCAAAGTCAAGTAAGCCATAAACAATAGAACTAGATTACGTTATGATGTAACACATAGGAAGGGAGTGAGTAATAAACTGAATTGATTTATTGATAGAGTCTGTGCAACTGACATTGATCGTTATTTATGGAGTCCATTGAGAATGTTTGAATAAGCGGAAAGTTGAGGTAATTGTAAGTAAATGTTTTATTATCTGTTATGGGTTTAAAAGATATTGGTACCTAGTTTACCGGGGTTTTTCTAATCGAAATATTGCGTTCATATAATGATATTAACAACAAATCAACCGGAAAAAAATGTTCCACAAAGCACCCGCAACCAATTACCTAAATATAAGACGTCCTATTGGGAAGTTTTTTCGCGTTCAAAATTTTGCACTTATAACATAATATCTATTTATTATAATATTATTGGTATAGTGTATGCTTAAATGTTGACACTTTACAATGGCATTTATGATAGTCTAAGTTTTCAGTCAGTTATATATAGATAGATATATAATAGATTCATACATTACTTCTACAGCATGAAATAAACCTTCAAATAAATTTTGTATTTTAAGTCCTTTTTACCGAGAGCTATATGTAAATGACTATATTACCTCTAATATGATCACACAAGACAGCATAATTTATATTATTTGATAATCAATACAGTTTTATTTGCTCTCCCGGCGACCGTCTGAGGATATGAGATTGCAAAATAAATCTAGTGGTGCTTCAGTCAATACGATATTTTATGACCTAGGAGCTCTAAGTATTTCACCCAATCAATTTATAACACACTTATATTACTCATTTATAGTTCACGATAAAATTAAAATATATATAGCTTAATTGCAGTCAAATATTTGTAATTTCGAAATAAGTGTTTTGAGCATTCTTTGAGTTAACTATTTACAAAAAAATGTAAGTCTGCAAGAATTTATTTGTTATAGAATATAATCATACACCTATATTGATTATTTTTTATTACAAGCTATTATTTAGTTTCACCTGTCCGTGGTCTGTTGTTTGTTTGTAATCAAATCTTTCAGGTAAAATTTGATCTACTTCCCGGTTACCGATTGAGTTGAAATTTTGCTTGCATGCGTAAATTGTATGAAAATGAAAACTTATTATGGAGCTGATCTGATGATAGATCCTGAAGGAAGCCATAGGAACTCAGTAATTAAACGACACAACTCTATTGTGTTTGAACTCGTTTGATTCGTCTTGACGAGTACTCCTGTCCGGGGTCTGTTTGTTTGTTTTTAAGGCTCGTTTTTAAAAAAAATATAAATTTAACTACTTTTGTTATTTATTAATTAGCAATTTTATATAGCGAAATTGTGCCGTATTACATTTTATGGGAAAAAATATGTTTTAATGAAAGTATAGACTGGCTGATAGCATTCAATATTGTGTTTCAAGGGATGCAAAAGTAACATCATGAAAAGATTTGATTTATACTAAATATATTCTAAATCTGCGCTATCAGATTATTTTTTCAGTTAGATATTACTAAAACATGTTTTGCTTTTGCAACATATGAAACAAACATTTCCTAATTTCTAAGCTATTCATATTACCTACTAAATAAATATAACCTATTAAAATAATCTTCTTCGTAACATGGATTAAATAAGCCTTTGTTTATTAAATATATCTTGTAGAGTTAGACATTTTAATTAATCATTGAACCCGATAATTAAGACTCATTTGCAGCGTAAGCATTTTAATCGTTCTTTGAGATTTAGGTCTATATATTTAAAAGGAAAGATCTCAATAATCTAAATTACTTTTTGAATGAATTAGAAGCCTACCTACTTATTTTCAAATCACTTTTTTTAAATACCTATGTGATCATTATTAATAGTGGCGATGTCTTCGAAAGCTTGGTATCACTTGGTGTTAGACTTAAATGATGACGATACATCGACTGAGAACAATCTAATTCTCTAATCTTTTTATATTATTCCTATTAACATGTAAAAGGGTTAGAGGTACCACAAAAATATTTTTTTCATTATTATATTTTTTTATCGTCGAGGACAATCGGACGAACAGATTTAATTATTATTATATATAAGGGTTGAGAGACAAGAGAGTTCAGAGAAATTTCGACAGAAATAAACTTCTAAAAGAAAGAAGATTTTAATTTGAATATATATTTTCATTACATTTTAAAACATTATTTCCGTATAAGTATTTAATAATCATACGCATGAAGGTAAAATAGGTATATTATGTTGAAATGAGTTTCCAACTAAGCAATATGGTTTGAGAGCGGTAGTTAGTTCCCTTGTACGATAGAAATAAGCGTTTAAACTTAATCTTTGCTCAACTTACGAACTTTGTTAATATCAGCCTGTCATTACTACCTATCTTAATTATAAAGCATTCAACGTACGGCTATAATTTTCGGTCGAAATGGATCGGCATACAACTTGTTTTGAAGCCTATATGAGTAATGTAAGTACCAATGCTTTTCTTAGAATTTGGAAGATCTCGCCTATGCAATTATTAATAGTTATTTTGTTGCAAATTAATGAATATCCCAACATACGATTAATAAATTTTCACCTTATTGCAGTCTCAAAGTTCAACAACCCCTGAAGATAAGAGAAATAGAGCTCTAACTAAGCCTTATTATTATCGTGGAATTTTAAACAGGGCGTAAATCAAGTGCATACGGCAACTGCCTTAATTTGCCTATGCAAATGACTAGAATTATTTGCACTACCTACTATTGTTTTTACAATTCTTGGCTCGACGGGGTTAGTTGGCGAATAAATTAAAGTTAAACTTTCCAGCTCTTATTTCCAGCCTCTAACGGTTAAAGTATGATAATTTTCAAATTGTTCATGCATCGAAAAAGTTGGAAGAATACCTATTAAGGACGGAAAGTTCTATCAACTTAATCTTGTACTAGATGTCTTACGAGTAAATACCTGACCTGTTATTTTTTTATATGTACATAATGCGTGTCAGCCTTTAATCTGGCTTTGTATTGGTAATTAATAACAAACTCACGGGTATATTAAACAAAAGAAATAAGGATTGCCTATGATTCCTTACCTTTTTTCTTTCCATAATACATCTATGTATATGTCACCGGAAAATAACAAGAACCGCAAATTCATAAATTTTCTAGGAAATTAATAAATTTGCTGTTCTTGTTATTTTCCGGTGACATATTATATAAAAGAAAGTCGTGTTAGTTACACCATTTATAACTCGATAACGGCTCAACTGATTTGGCTGAAAATTGGTGGGGATGTAGTTAAGAACCAGGAGAAGGACATAGGATACTTTTATCCAGTTTCCAGAGGAATATTTTTTTTATGAAAGTAAACGCGGACGGAGTCGCGGGCAACAACTACTTATGAATCAAAAACTACTGATTCCGTTTTAAGTGCGTTTCTAGATATTCTTTTAAGTCCCTAATAGCACGATGATTAAAACGTCACATGAACAAACACAGGTAAAATTTTGAGGCACAACCGAACACTTGATATTACCTACTAAAATGTTCGCGCTACTTCCTAAACCCTATTTGAAATAAAATAGCATAAAATACCTACAATAATATGAATTACACAGAGATACGACAGATATGCTATTTTTTTCAGAATCACGAATTTCGAACATACAAGGAAACAGAATTATCTACAAACGATAAGTACCCGCATCCATCATGTACGGTTTGCTGATTTGCTTTCAATGAATTGAACATCGCTACAGGTAACCATTCTGCAAAATAAGCGCTATTCCATTTTTGAAAGTTTTTTTTTTAATAATAAAAAAATTTCTCCTTCGGGGCCGACGTTGCACTGGCGACTCCTCTGATGTTGCCCGTGTCCATAGGCGACGGTGACCGCTTACCATCAGGTGGCCCGTCAGCTTTTACGTTGACCTGACAAATTATAAAAAAAAAAAAAATATATATATATTTTTTCTGACCACAATCTGCATAACTATGAAAGAAAAATACAATTTTAATTATATATAGGACTAAAAGTCTTATTATTATCGTGGAATTGGGTCGTTTGAAATGACAGAAATTATAAGGACGAAGGGATACGGGTAAACTAATAGTTAAAGTGACTTACTATATAATATTTTTTTGGTCGTTTTCGCTCAATGTTATAACTTAATAGCGGCAATGGGTACACGCTTAAAACATTATTATTATTATAACTAAGAATTAAGTTACGGAACACCTTGTGCACGAGTCCAATTCACACTTGGCCGGTTTATTTATTGCGCAAGGTGATTATCATGTGGTTTTTAAAAGATTAGGTAGTAATAGATAAATCGGGGAGGCGGTATTGGGCGGCTCAGACATGGTCGGATCTCCAAAAAAAACTCGTATCACCACAATTAATGATTGTACTTTCACTTAAACACACTAAGTTCTTAAAATAATTCGAAATAATTAAGATTTAACTGGATTAGATTGGAAACGCGGGAAGTTTGACACGGAGCGATACACAACCAATCGATGTTGCAGGCAGTCCCGAATAGTTAAGAATAATCCAGAAAAATCGTGTCCGTTGAACGTTCCGGACGTTTTAAATCTCGCATCAGGTTAGCCAAACTAAATAACGATCGTTCGTCAAACGAACTACCAACTTGACAACAACAAACACATTTTATTCGGTCTTGTCATTCGATCCGTGTCAACCGCTTGACGTTCCAAAAAGAAATCATAGTTGGCGCTAATTCTAGTTTAGTTCTTCAGGCGCTCCGACAGATATATATTGACGACTTTCTGGCCGAAGGGTCGTGAGATCAATCCCCACACCAGAAAAATATATTTGTAATTTACATTTGTATTTTTCTGGTGACTGGGTGTGTATGTATGTATGTATTTTTTTTTAAAGAAAAGTATGTATATGTAATTCAAGAGGAAGGTTTATGCGTTTAATACATTCTCAAAATATGCATTTGAAGCCGGGCCAATAATATTAGACATTACTAATAATAATAACAATGTGTACCTTTCAATAATTAGTAGATAAGTTAGAGTACATTGGCTGACACAGTGAATAAACTAACGGGATAATCACATTAATTATAACAGTCAGAATGTGTACCTCAGTAATTAGTAAGTAAGAATACATTGGATGATACAGTGAGTAAACTAACGGGCTAGTAACATTAATAATAACGCTAAGAATGTGTACCTTTCAATAATTAGTAGATAAGTACAAAGAGTACATTGGCTGACACAGTGAATAAACTAATTTGAAGGGAAGGCGTGAACCGATCGCTCCGTTGGTGAGAATTAATCAACTATTGGCGGGCTTTACGCTGTAATTAACTAATGAACTGTTTATTTAATTAGTATTGTCGCGTTTTCTATGTAACGAGAGGTTAGCCCGTGATGACAATTCCATTTATGTAAATACATAGCTATATTTTTTAATTATTGTATTAATTATTGTATTAAGTAGTAATCGAAAACTTAGGAGATCCTTATAGCATGTAAAGTACAAAACTATTTTAACGTATGCTAATATGAATGAGTTTTAGAGTTTTTTATTTAAATTTATTCACTTGAAAATAATACTGATTTTATTGTTTATTGTTATATTTATTTATATGTATATTATGTATTAAACACGTCGCAACTACTAAAATATTGCGTCCTAATAATATTTATTTCAGATCTCTCTATGCATAATGTTAGGTAGGTACAACTTCTCTAGGTACGAAACACTTACTTTATTTAATTTCAATGAAAAATAAATGGTGAAGATTATTTTTCTGCGAAAAGTTAAAGAAATTATTAGAACTTACAAAACATTTAAACTTTCCTTCTTTAAAACTCTTAGGAAATTGACTCGAATAAAAATTGTAAGAAATACTTTCTCTTACCTTGTTAGGGCTGGTATGACCTTCAATAACATAAGGAATATTTATTAATGTTAAAGTTGATTTAAGAAATATTTTGAATCGTAATAATTAAAAGAAATTATTTAGAACGTTACCGATACTGAAATGTCATTGAAATTTGAGCACGTGTCAAGTTAAGTTGAGATATTTTGAGAGATTTCTGTTGCAAGTTTTACTTAAGTTTGAGTTGGGAGTTTGTTCAGTATTTGAGTACATATAAAGTATTTCAAGTTTATATTTACAACAACTTATTTTGATTCGCGTAAGTCAAAATTTAGCCATGAGCTGAAGAAAAATTTCTTAGTGATATATAGTTAATTAATAGTGATTATTTTTATATGTAGCTTCAAATAAGTAACAATTTCTAGTAATAGAATATTCAGATTTTGAACTGGTGAGTGACGACTTAAACTGAAGAACATATAAATTAGAAGTATTTGAATTTAAATGTTACAATGACCCCCACAAAATAATAAAAAATTAAAATTAATGACAAAAAAAATATTTGCAAAAAAAAATTATTTAAGACTTTCAATACTCTCGATATCTCAATATCACAGAAGTTTATCCCTCGAATAGAAAACGCTTAAATTGAAAACCAATGGATTTTACAATGGACTCAATGAACGAGAACGAGTATAAAGTAATCTGGTAGCAGCCCTAAATCATCTGCGTTATTGGTCATACAACATTAAAAGAACGTTTCGTTCGTTCTTACTGGACCGTTTTTATTTATTATACTATTAGTACTGGAGCTTTAAATTGAGCTAAAACTCTAACGTCACTCAATCAAACTCAACATGTCTCGAAACATGTTTCATTAGTCAATCATTCATTCATAGAGTGTATTTCCAGAATGACAAAGGATATCTTTAGCGCAGCGTCATTTAGCCCCAAGCTAAGCAGAGCTTGTGTTATGGCAAATGTATAACAGATAAATGACATATACGTGCATGCTTTTCTCTTACAATATACATATAATACATGTAAAACATAATGATAAAGAAATCCTTTAATATTCTTTAATATTCTAGGTACTAGCAATGTTGTCTGTTTATAATCTAGTATATACCTTTGTATATATTTTCGCAATAACTAACATAGCTTAAGATTCTCGCAATTGAGTAAAATCTTATTGAAAAACCAAGTTTCAAATTCATCCTATATAATATATCAGATATGGATCAATATACTTTCCTCCATATACGTAATATATTAAGAACTAGCTGTGCCCGCGACTTCGCCCGCGTAGAAAAGTGACTTTGGGCAGCATGTTTTAAAATGCCTAGCCCGCGCCAACAAACGTTCGGCAAGTTCAACGTGATTCTTTAAATTGCCATAACTTTTTTATTTATCAACTGATTGATATGAATCAAACACTAAATGTTAAGTGAAGCTTACCACAATATATCATTGAAAACCTCATCTAGATAGGATAAGTCATTTCTGAGATTAGCGTGCACAAATAAACAGACAAACAGACAAAAATTCCAAAAATCATTGTTTTGGGTTCCATTGCATTAATAAAGGTCTCCAATAATATTTTTTCTCATATGTCTTCCATGTACAGACAGCGACTCGTTACATTTTTGTTATAGGTATTGACTTATAGATTATGGGTTTTACAAAATTCAAACGTACTGGGTGTGAACTACGTTTACATTCATAAAAGATCTCTTGAAACTCGGCCTGTTACGAAGAACATCAAAGCTTAGATTTTAAAAGAAAGTTCTACATCAAAGGCTTTAAGATGCATTTCAAACAAGAAGATTTCAGTTTGCTGTGTAATGCGTTTGACCCATAAAGTCGTTCTAGAATGGCCAAAGTTTTTCACGAAATTGCATTTATTAGATAATTTTGTCTATTATTGTATTGTATCTTATATCCAAATAAACCATTTAATTACAAGTATTTAAATATTTGGAAATATAAAAGGGTAATATTCAGAGGATGGATACTTGGTTATTTTGACTGATTAGAAAGTAGAAAGTTCGCCTGATGGTAAACCACCACCTCTCACTCATAAGTGGAGGTCTGTTCATAAACAGCCGTAAAAATAAGTGACCGAAAGAAAATAGAGAAAAGGAAAGGATCTGAGAGGGTGGGCTTCCGTGCTACCACTTATGGAACGAAACGTAATGACGTCACTGACGAGATGCCATTATTTGATAGCTTTATCAGAGTGACTTCTCTTATTATAAGAAGATACCAGAAGATACCAGAAGATACTAGTTCTAAAATCCAAATTAAAGACCTTATACGTCACTGGGACTAGATTAAGTTTATTATAGAACAAAAAAACCTTAAAAGTAACAAACAAAATTCTTAGTTTGTTCAAAGGCAAGCAAATGAACATAAGACGTTTGAAAACTTGCGAATTACTGCTGAAACTTGGTGCATCTGCAAGTAATTTAATTAAACGCTCAAAGGGTATAATCTCCGTAGCGACACGTCAAAATTCCGCCGACGCTCTACAGTTCCGTTGCAATTACTGCGTTTCAAATAGCATTTGGTACAAGCTAGATGAGGAAACGTAATGGATGGCTAACTCGGAAAAATTCACGTCTTTGTTTTTGTAATTGGATGAAAGATCTTGTGTAAGGTGTTACATTACTTTGATATTTTTTTAGAGACAATATTATCATTATATAAATATATATAAAGCTGAAGAGTTTGTTTGTTTGAAAGCGCTTATCATAGGAACTACTGGTTCGAATTGAAAAATTCTTTTTTTATTGAATAGACAATTTATCAAGGAAGGCTTTAGGCTACATAAAATCACGCTGCGACGAATAGGAGCGAAGAAATAATGGAAAAACAAATCAACGGGGACGAAGTCGCGAGCAACAGCTAGTATTATATAAACTGTATTGTTAAATAATTAGTTTAATACTCAAATTTCCTTACACGACCGTATTCTGTTTTAGTTTCTTTATCATTGTTGATGCATTGGCAAACAAATCCAAAAGCGTTTGGACAAACGCTGAATCGGAAATTTGGTGGTAATTGTTTTGTAATACCGAGACTAGTCAAAAGTCATACTTTATGTCTGTCGAGTCGCTGTCTGTACATGGAAGATATATGAAAAAAAAATATAGGGGACCTTTATTAACGCAATAGAACCCACAACAATGACTTTTTGAATTTTTGTCTGTTTGTCTCTTTGTTTTTAAGATTTAGATTTAGATGAGTTTTCAATTATATATTCACTTAACATTTTCAACAAGCTTTCACAAGCTTCACTTAACATTTAGTGTTTAATTCATGTCAATCGATTGATAAATAAAAAACTTATGGCAATTTAAAGAATGACGTTGAACTTGCTAAACGTTTCTTAGCGCGGGTTAGGAATTTTCAAAAATGCTGCCCAAAGTCACTTTTCTACGCAGGCGAAGTCGCGGGCACAGCTAGTTG
>JADANM010006230.1:4718320-4775822 GCA_026213755.1 Eurema hecabe | reverse complement strand
GTCCGCGTGGAGTTTCATATAAACTTTGACCCTCGCTAACTCCCGTTCCCGTAAGAATTTTGCAATATCCTGTTGCATTTAAGCGTTAAGCTTACTAAGGTACCTGCATGCCAAATTTCAAGCGTCTAACTTAAGCGGTTTGGATTTTTCATACAAAAGGATTTTCCCCCTAATTCCCGTTGCCATGGGAATTTCGGAAATTCCTTTTTTAGTGTATCTCTAGAGTACCTAAGCTATGTCCCTTCCGAATTTCAAGTGCCTACATGCAGCAGTTTAGGCTGTGCGTTGATATGTCAGTCAGTCAGTTTCTCCTTTTATATAGATATAGATTATTGGAAATTTAATGCCTTGTATTATAATCTGAATATATTATATTAAATATTAGCATAAATACTATAATAAACATGACACACGAAATTAGATTCGTACGCATTTTTATTTCTGAATGTACTATTGCAATAAATATACTAAAATGGCGACTAACTTACCAGATGTCAATATAAAAATTGCAAAAGCAATTTGCGACAAAACGGTCACACAAAAATAAACTAATCGCCTCAAATGTTTAATTAAAACACTATATCAATTGTGGCTTTACTTGTCATTGAAATATTTTAAGAATGCTCCGTGAAAATCTTAACAAAACTTATTTACAGTGTTACAATCCTGTAGAAGTAAATTGCCTTATAATGTAGGTAGAAAAAATATTTTAAGCCGAGAAATAAAACTGTCATACTAAACTTTATTCTTTAGTATGACAGTAATTTGAATACAGATCTCATATAGTTTTTTTAATGTATTCAACCAAGTAAACCTACGTTTTTATTACATAAATAATTAAAAAAACTTTTTGAATTACCAACGGCTGATTTGTAAAAAAAATGTTTAATAAAATAAGTCTTTATTAATATTATTATTAAGACTAAATGTAGAATTGTAAAACTAGACTGGTTTGTAATAAATGTATTCCAAGCTGAAAATAAAAAAAAAAATGTACAAAATATAAAACCGTAGGCGAACTCGTAGAACATGGCGCTAACTACGGCAGTAGACTGTGAGGCGCCGCTCCAAACGGCCACCAGTTGAGCGCGCCAAGTTCAAGTTCAGAACGTTTGAATTTCGAAATTATTTCCTACATTATCTGTGTGACTTTCCGCGCCATACGTTGACATTATTATTTTTTTTAATTTTGGTAGAATTTTTTAAAAAGTTCGATCGAATATCGGTTTATGGTGTGATTATGTTCTGTGATACGAAGTTAAGTTTCCTTTTGTGAACGTCGCGTCGAAAAGTTTTATGTCAGGTGAGTAATAAAATTTTGTAATAAATCACCATTGGAATTTCATTTTCAAATTACTAGAGAAATGGGTCATACAATATTTTTCTACTAACTTTTGTTTAATACCTTTATTTTTAGTTTTAGCACATTTTTAAACATTCGGTTCGATTAAAAACAAATTGATTTAATTATTTTATGTCTTATATTATATGTGATTTTGTAACTTAATTAATATTTTAAGAAAAATATCTACGGATGAATTAATTTAAGCACGTTAATACTATACATTAGGACCAATGTTAGTTATAATATAATATCATTGATTAGAACTGGTTGTATGACGTATTAAAAATATTACCTGAAATTATATCTAATGGGCTAAAACAACCCACTTGAACATTTTTCGATAATTGAAATGAAGCGTGTTAGTCTATTGGAAAAAGTGGCCATTCAAGTATTAATAAATAACAATTATTATGTACCGAACATAAAATTATAACAAACAAATCTTATTCTTATTGTGATATACATAAAGTCTTTGTTTAAAACATTTATCAAAAAAACAGTAAAATTTTAAACGTACCTTCAACATTTCTATCAAAATTAACTAATAATAAACTACAATCAGTCTCTCAAAAGATTATTTGTTTGGACTGAAGCTGGCATGGACACTGAAATTTAAGACATATCTCAATGTGAATTTGAAAACATCAGCCATTTTTGTTGAGAAAAACTTCGTCCCACCAAAGACATTAAATGTAAAAAAAGTGCCAAGTCCTATTCACATTATTTTGTAGGTATAAATCAATAGTTTTTTCTTTATATTAAAATGATACTGAAAATATCCTAAACTACTGAACCGATTTAAAAATTAAATTTGCACACCGTGTGCAGTTTGATCCAACTTAAAAGATCTCAATTTATTACAAACACAATATGTCCAAGCAAAGCCGAGACGGATCACTGGTTTAATTATATATTATGTAATTCGACCAATAGTTTCATCCTTTACCGCGTTCAGACAGATCTTATTCTACGAGTAAATAATAAGATAAGACTATCCATAACGTTATAATCTAATACACGATTAATTGTGTGATGTTATTCGATGCCCATCGTCCTTACAATATTACCGTGAAATATTATACGCATTATCCTCCGAGCTGACTATTATTTCATTGTGCCTGCTCAAATATGATACATATTAAGAGAGGAATGCCTCGAACTAATGATGAAACAATTTTATAAAGCAATGGATACGCTAAGACACGTGCTGTTGCTTTAAAATACGATCTAACCGTTTTTATTTACGCCGCGGTGGTAAGTTGTAACCCATATTCGTTATTCCAAGTATCATGGGTACGAAGGGTATCTAATAAGGAATTCCCAACTAGAATAAAAAAAATATTTAAAATATCGTTATAATTGTTTGTATAGTGATTTCTGTTTTATTTGATACTGATCTATTTTATTGAGTACCGATTAAATTTGTTTTTAATCTTAATTGTTATTTAAGAACTTCCCGTGTTCAGTATTTAGGGTTGTATTTTCCAATTGTGATTTTAAATGAAAAAATAACATATCCATATTTATAAAGGCCTAACCGATAAATGGATAAAAAATAACAATATAGGTTCTCTCGCCTCTGGCCCTTTCTTTTTATTTAAAAAGCACATACGTGTTCTCAAAACACATTAAAATTAACCGTATCTAAAGGACGAAAATTCATCATTTATCTGTTCATTTGTCTGTCTATAACTAGGCTGTATCTAATGAAACGTGATAGTAAAATAGTTGAAATTTTCGCAGTTCATGTATTTATATTGCGCTTTAATAACAAAACCTTACTTGGTTCTGACTTCTGTCACAAAAATTTGCCGGCAATTATTCAATTTTTATCGCTGTGAAAATCATCCTTGGAATTTAACAAACATTTAATAAATAAAATGGGGCAAATTGGCCAGGGGTTGTTAAGTTATAATGCACTTACAAATACATTATTTAAATTAGATATTATAGATAAAGATTTAGTTTCGATTCCAAAGAAAGAAAGCGAAAATAACAATGCTGTATAAAGTTTGTCAAATCAGTGCGTCAGGTGCCAGACTATGAATAGGGTGCAAATTGAAATTCGGTCTGTCATCACAGACACACAAAACTATTGTGGCCATTGTGCCGGATTTGTTATTGTTCATGTTATTTATAACTTAAAGGTTCTATCTCCCATATGTATTTTATTGTATGACTCCGAAATATAATAGCATAATAGCATTTAACTGTTGCAAGAAAGAAATTGTAAGACCCACAAAACCAATTCAATTGAGCCAGGAATTATCCCTTACAATATAACATCATCACATTTTGCCGCCTTATAATATTTTTCGTGTCATCATTTTCCGACAATCGCTAAGGAGCCTCTTCCGGCGTCTTTTCCAATCAATAATTTGGATAGGAAGAATATGTTAGTTCAAAGACTCTCCGTGTATGCGATATCAGGTTTAAAGGTTAAAAAAATTATAACGAGTTTCCCTTCTAAATTCTTAGTTATTACCAACGAATATTAACTGTTTCTTACCTCTTTTTATTTATTGATTAATTATTATTCTTAATTCTTATAGTTTAATGACTGGGTGCCTGGCTTAAATCACATAGAGATCAGGCCGCCAATTTGTTGTGTATAGTTTCTTGTAATGTTAAGTGTTTGTAATTTTTTTGTACATATGATGAAGAATAAATAAATTTGGTAAAGATTAGAACGTGATTCTTATACATTACTTCGCGATCCTTAATATAATATAGAATCTTTTCACATTTTATAAGTATATGAATGAAAGAAAAATTAAATGAAGACGGTATTTTATTAATTTGAACATTCGACAAATCGACGTGTCAGTTGTGGTTTTCTCTGAATAGGGTGCAAATTGAAATTCGGTCCGTCACCACAAATATATAAAACTATTTTGTCTTTTGCGTTGAATATTTTTATTTAGTATTTTTATTGTAAAAATCTATTGTAACGTCGTCACAGATTGTCTCATGAAAATTAATTTGTGGTATCTTGGGTGTCTTCAAATAAAATTATAATGATATTTTTTGTATTAAATATCAATACTTCAATTATAGTGTTCGAAACATTTTTATCGCGTACATTTCATCCCGTTTTTTTTAGTTAATCTACTTTTCAAGTCTGACAAAACTACAAAAGCAAAATCATGGAAATTTGCCGTTAATATTAGTTTTGCTTGGTAATATTAATAGTACATATTAGTTTTCTTTCATAAATAATTCACATTTAAGCTTGTAATCTTATTCCGTTAAAAACAGATTCAAATTAAGAAAACACATACACAAATATTTTTTTCAACAACTCCAAATAACATTCATTAATACAAAATAATACAATTAATAATACAACCGCAAAATTTAATATCTCTTTAAAAACGTTCTAATTAATAAACAAGTAATTAATGAATTCCAGTTAATGGCTCTTAGCGAGACATTTCACTGTAATACAATAATCGTAACAAATTTACGATACAAATAATTTACGAGTTTGTTTCTAATTATTCTGCGCACCTAGACTGTTTGTAATCTGTTGTTGGAAAGAAAAATAATTGGTCTGCTCTCAAATCTCTTTGAAGATTTAATATTTTTACAGTTTCATTAGGCTAATGGCACTCTATGTATTGACTTGTATTATATAATGATCAACTTGTGTCAGGTTGGATTGGTAGTCATTGAATCATTTAAATAAGATAGCTGCTTGGTGCAATGGCAGTTCAATTGATTTCCAGAATATAAAAAAAATATATTTTTGTTGTTTAAATTTGTATTTGTCTGGGGTTTGGGTGTTTATGTATTTATTATATTACGGATTAATTTACGACTGTAGAATTCTGACTGTTATGGAAACATTAAATAGAAGTTGCAGTTTGGGAGTCTAAGTTGTGACTTATTACTATTATTTATTTAAGGACATTTAATGGTTGTAATGTAATATTAAAAGAGGTATATGTGTCATGTATTAAAAGTTTCATACAGATTAAATAAAATATTAAAGATGTTAAAGCATACCACAAGTGACTTCCGATTGGAATGTATAACAATCATTAAATGACAAGGCAGAAGAAAGACAAAAAGTCCCATTAATTAAAGAGAATTTGACATTTTGCTGCATCTCTCGTAGAAAGTTCACACGTTTCATGATAAGAGAAAAACATGGATGTCAGAGCAACAAGCAACAATAAATCATGTTGCAAAATTGTATATTTGTTATCGTAAAAACATGTTCTCTGATATCTCTTTATTATATTGTAGGTAACAATTTTAGCGTAGCTGAAAACTTACATGTGTTTGTTTATCACAAACGTTTTTTATCATTTTTCGTAACATATAATTTTGGCTACGGCTTACGGCTTTTTCTAAAACCGTGGCATAGTTTTGAAAATTTACACATACACTGGTACATGAATTTGTTTTATACTATGTAGTGTATTATAAAACGTTCTTTTACTCAGAATAATCATAGAACAACAGAGATTTGTTTGACACAAGGAGCCAAATATAAATACCTTAATATTGACGTATTGTTTAGTGCGTTAAAGATAATATCTACATTACGCCTAAAATAAAAGTGTAGGCGTTCAAGTTCAGCTGATACAAGTTCATGTATTATTAAAGGCTTGGCTGACTTGGCTGAGATCCAAAGATCTCATTGGCTTAATATTTTCTGCGTTTAATAGCTGCGAATTTTATTTCCTAGTGATTGTTTAGAATGGTTTATATGGTATTTATGTCTTATGGCGCTTTAATAAAATGTATTATTATTCATATCGTTAATTAAAATTTAATTCTTTTTTTAATATTATTATATAAGTCGTCTTTCTTAAAATAATTTTGTTAATGTAAAAATCAAGTTAATTAAAAACGTTTCAACTCGCTATTAACGTAATTAAATAACAGCACTCAAAGACTCCACGAATCGAATAACAACTTTAAAAACTCATTGATTCAATTACTTTAGAAGTTATAAGCTACAAGTTAAGTCGAAGTTTAGATTGCGCTCAGTTGAATCTCAAAATACATTTGTACAAGTATTTATTAATTTCCAGTCGCTAGCAATCAGAGAGGCGCTTTGCTCTGTCACTGATTAAAATTAAATAAAGAACTTGGAGCTTCTTAATCTTTGAAAAGTTTATACCAACTGTGTTGTAAGCAACCAAAGAATGAATATTTAATCCATCCGTTTAATTAAGAATGAAATAATAATTCTGTTTTAGATGGACTTATTTACTTGGATTTGAAACTTTAGTGAAATCTATACAGAGGCTCAGAAATTTTCGCGCTTACAATATTAGTTAGGACTAGCTGTTGCTCGCGACTTCGTCGTTGCGACCCGTTGATTTGTTTTTCCATTATTTCTTCGCTCCTATTAGTCGCAGCGTGATGTTATGTAGCCTAAAGCCTTCCTTGATAAATTGTCTATTCAATAAAAAAGATTTTTTCAATTCGAATCAGCAGTTCCTTAGATTAGCACGTTCAAACAAACAAACAAACTCTTCGGCTTTATATATTAGTATAGATTAGCGAAAGTTGACTAATAATAAAAACTATTCTCTAAATATCGAATAAATTCAGATTAATACAGGATAGGATAATAGGAGGCTTCACAGTCATTGTAACTTGTGGCAAGACGCAACGCATCAGTTATATTATTATTTTTTGTACCCTTCTTTTAATCCCTCTTATAATATATAATTTGTTATTTCTTTCTTGTTTTTCAACATCATTCGCAAGAGACCGAGGAAATCCAGGGCTGTAGAATTGCTAACCACCGGCCGAATACTTAGTGTTACAAAAAAAACTGCCTTACCTATAACTGCTTAAATGAACTTAAAAAATACCTTAAGAAAAAAAACAATATTCTCATTTTCTTGCGCCAAGTAATTGTTCTACGAAATTTTGTCTTTGTCGAGTTCCAATTCGGGTTTTAGTAAAGGCAAGTTTTCGTACAAATCTCACGATTGGAAGCAAGTTATGCGTCACATTCTCCCGAATCCCTTGGATACACTTGTGACGCAATATCTTTCGCTACCATGTCATTTGTTTCTGTTTGTATAACTGTATGTATAAGCAAAACGGACAGGCTGGCAACAAACATTCTTACTAATATTATATTATTCTAGAAGCTTTTGAGGATGTACTGTTTCTAAATTTTTCACAAAAAATTGGCATAGAATACTTTTTATTGCCACGGTAAGAAAATTTACGTGGATGGAGCCGCAGTGCAATTAGATGTCTATGTTTACATTATTTTATATGTACATGTTTGCTATTTCCTCTTCATATAAGTAATAACTAGCTAAACAAGCAGACCCGTGCCCAATTCGAGCATTATTTTTATTTTTGTAACTTCTAAATATAAAAGTTGAGTATATGCTGTCGTTGAATTTTTTGTAGCTCATTTTAAAGATACAGATCGTAGGTCTAGAACTAAAAACTTAGTATTAATAGGTAAATGCTTCCTTGACTATGAATGAGTACTACCACGAGTACTAATACCACGTAAAAGTCTTTTAGTTTTTTGGTTTTTTTATATATGACATTCAGCAATAATATGGCTTTCTAATGGTGTAATCTAAGGTGAAAGAATTTTAATAATCGGTTCAGTAGATCCCGAGATTACCCCACAACACACAAACTCTGCTTTGTTAGAATGTGCATGCACGAAAGGTAAAACAAAGAACAAAGATAAAGAACGAGCTGATCTTAGTTATGGAAATTTTGTATTTCTTATTCTTCTTTATCTTATTAAAGAAAAGCATTAGCAATAAGCGTTCTGTCCTCTACCACGACTAAGCGCTTTTTAATTGCCAACGTCATATACACGTACTTAGCTATTTATATGGAGCTGAAGAGAACGCCACGTGAAAATGTGTCCAGTTTCAATAAAAAGTTTTTACCCTCGCTGGCTGCACGTGTGTACCAAAATAGCTTAGGATAACACTCTACTGAATTTGTTCGCTATTTTTCAGTAAAACAATCTATACTCCCACGACTATTTAGTAAAAAAATGACTATTTGTAACTCATCGTAAATTTGGTATTTATAAGTATAATATACGTTTAAAATTTAGTTGTGTAATTTACAATAGAGAAGCAACAAATTCCTTTCAATATTAATAACGGATTTTTAGTCACTATCGCCATTTTGAGACATCAGGCGCATAATATGCCTACTGGTGTTGGAACGGTACTGGAGGTATATTGCATTATCATAGACTAACATCCCGTAATATTCACAATCCCGCTAAATGGTAGGGTTTGAGATACCCTTGCGAACCCTTTCCTAACCTCATAAGAAAGCTTATGGAATTTTACGTTATTACTGTTTATTCTGAGCTCGTAGCATTAGTGCTACGAAAACAAAGGCTACAGAGAGACGGTGCTACGTTAGTTGTAGCACCTTAGTATCGTAGCATGTTTTTATATGCGAAAAGAGTTATTATATATTTAGCCTCCAATCAAGAGATATGGAAGGATATTTTCGTAAAAGCAACCCTTCAAAATCACATGATTCAAATATAATTAACTTAAAAAAATTCAAATATAATTAACTTTAAGAAAAATAAGACTTCATGATAATACCTATTTAAATAAAATAATCGTTCAAATTGGTTTATAATCGGCGGAGATATTGCGTATAAAAAGGTTCATCCCCAATTTTCCACTCTTGGGGGTGAAATATTTTCTTCAAATTCGCATAAAACTACCCTTTTGATAATACCTATGCAACAAACAAAATAATCGTTCAAATTGGTTTATTATCGGCGGAGATATTGCGTATAAAAAAGTTCATCCCCAATTTTAAATTTTGGGGGATGTTTTTTTATTAAATTTAAATGGGACCACCCTTGAGGTATTACCTATACGTCGAAAAAATTAAGTCATAATTGGCGGAGTTATTGCGTAACAAACATAGAAAAAAAAACATACGGGTCGAATTGAGAACCTCCTCCTTGAAGTCGGTGAAAACCTATCTATATCCGTAATTATTATATACCTCGTAAACCATGATCACTCTAACAGGAGTCCAATTTAGAAGAAAATCCAGGTATATACATTAAGATA
The DNA here is from genome assembly GCA_026213755.1 of Eurema hecabe. NCBI lineage: Eukaryota > Metazoa > Arthropoda > Insecta > Lepidoptera > Pieridae > Terias > Terias hecabe. The sequence continues at coordinate 4,766,414 of JADANM010006230.1, read as the reverse complement.
TCAAATAAGATACTTCACGGGTTTGAAGTGAGATTAATTATCTCGACGTTTTAAACAATTTAACCGAGCTTCGTTTAAAACTCTTAATAGCCCCAAGTCCGTACACCTGAGCTTATTTTCACCTTCGAATCTATTACGAAACATTGCCATGTATAAAAACTTCTCATATTGATCGCAGTAATTTATCGTTCGTATTTTAAACCGACTTAAAAAAGGAGGTTTCTAAATTCGACCGTAAATATGTGCTTTTGCGCATGTAAGTATGCGAAGTTTAATTAAGTACGTAAAAACATAGAGAAATACAGTATAAATACGAATTTCACATGAAAACGGTGGCTTTATGGACATAAGTTTCACAACAACAAGTAACATTCATTCCAACCAACCATACGTTTAGGATAATATAATCTAATCTAATTTCGCAAGTTCGAGAAAAGAAAGCTACATACGTTTTTTAATCATTAAAATATATTATATATACAGTGTGTTTCAAAACATGTATCCGATCCTGAAGGGAAATATCCTCTTTCTAAAGACCTTTTCAAATAAAATAAAATAACAAAATCTATATCTAAAAATAACAATGCAATATTTTTTTAAAGATTGTTTCTAGTGCAAAATTTACACAAATTCAAGGAAATTCACAAACGTGACAAGTCACGTACCCACCATAGGGTCTAAGTAGTTTGTTGTTTTGTAGCACACTGTATCATATATCGTATCATAAATATAAAAAAAAGTTACAAATACATGGATTCATAAATTCACACCCACAAACACACTCACACATACACAAGAGCATGTTTTTTTTTTTAAAGATACGTTAAGGTATTTATAAGTACTTACTAGTTTTACCGGGGGTAGGTCTCTTTCGCAGGAGACCGACTGGGTGGGTACCCCCACAGTGCCAGACATTCTACCGCCTGAACAGTGATGTGAAAATGTCACTGTGCTCCGGTCTGAAGGGCACTGTAGCCAGCGAAATTACTGGGCTAATGAGTCTTAACATCTGATGACTCAAAGTGGGGAGCGTCGGTGTAGTGCAACCCTGCCCGGAGTTGGGCTTTATAGCAAAGTTCCGGGTAGCACTGCATTGGCTATGGGCTGGCGTTACTCTTACCATCAGGAGTGCGTCCAGCTCGTCTCCCCTCTTCATAACATAAAAAAAAAAATAAAAAACATTAAAGTATTTATAAGTTATAATTTGTAATGAATCCTTTGAGGTTACAAGTTCTGGGGATAACGTGTATATTATTCTTAATAGAAACCAATCTTATACAGGGATTAAGAAGTTTAATTAGTGCACAGTTTTAGCAGAAATATGAATGTCTTGTGAAATTTCATGTTAATGCACTCGAATTATAGTGAGAATACACTTTATTATATTTAGTTTTACTTAATACGAATTAAATTTTAGGTTGTTATCTTAGAAGATATGTTTATAATAGTTTTTATGTAGTTGAAAAGATTATTTCTTTGTTTTAATCTCCCAACTAATAAAAAAATATATATTTTATATCATAACAACAGTAATGACAATTGAAATTGGGCTTTATTTTAAACTAGTAGCGAAGCAAAACTTAATTTAAATATATATTTCAAAAAGTTGTGAAGCGTGTTAAAAGTATTATAAAAAAAGTCTTATAGATCTGAAGAATTGTTGAATAAAAGTAGCAATAACCATCTGTAAAGATTACCGTAATCAGAGATTACGCGTCGTATATAATGTTACACTAATCCTATGTTGGGTCAAACTAGCTTAGAAACCTTCCTTCAAGGCAATTTATACTATACGATTTTCCATAGCATATTTTACGCAAGCTGTGCCCAGCGGGCTTACCCATGTAGTAACTGTTTGTGGGCCAGAATCTGCATGGCAAATCTCAATCAAAAATCAGTAGTAAAAAGTACAGATGTCCTTCATATCTAATAGATAAGCATTAATTTGGCTGGGTATTTAAACCTTCCTTAAAGATCTTCCATCAGTGTAAGATTACTTTGAAATATTTATTTTATGTAGATACTATATACCTATTACTATTTATCATTATCATATTTATTATTTGGAATCCGTTTTTTGACGTTCGCGTTCGCAGGCTTGATGCTGCGCTAACTAAAAACACATGAGATAGAGAGGGAAATACATGTTGAAGAAGAGGATAGACAACACTTAATGCACAAACTAGCTAATCGCACTTTTTGTAAATTATTAGAATATAAAATGCAATAAAAATTGACAACGCCAACAATAAATAATCGTATCGTCGTCGTGTCGTATCCGCTAGTAGTGTGTGTCTTTACATAGCTATGGAGATTTTCTCCCTGAACCAACAGACAATACACTAACACCGTGTGTATGTTACATAACAAGATAATAACCAATTTACGGAATTCTCTCTCAGCGTTGAATAAACACGGAGATAATATCAAATGCTTTATTTAAATAGTTTCTTGTCAGAATAACGTTTCTTACTTACACGACTATATGATAAAGAAATCAGTTGTTCTACATTTTTAAAAATAGTTTGAATTCATTAAATAATAATAAATAAATAAATAAATATTTTCAGGACATTTATACACAGCGCCACCTAGTTCCAAGCTAAGCCGAAGCTTGTGTTATGGCAACTAGGTAACGGAATAAATTACATATACATTACTTTTCTTTTGTAAATACATACATACAATACATAGCAACACCCAGACCCCAGAAAAATACAAATGTAAATTACAAATATATTTTTCCGGTGTGGAAATCGAACCCACGACCCTTCGCGCAGAAGGCAGGTGTATTACCCACTGCAACCAAGCGGTCGTCATCAGTCATCATCATTTCATTACAACAGCGAAATACTTTTTTTATAAGTACTGCGTTGTTTTGATTATAACCAATAAAACAATAATGAATAAAGACTTTTTTATTATGTTATTTCTTTTTTAATTTTGGAGAAATTAATTGTTATTAATACCACGAACATGTTTTAGTAAATGTATGCAAATAATATACAGTAGCAACACTTCGGGCTCTAGCATATTATATTTTGCCCCGTTTTGGGGATGAAACCCTTCGCGAAGATGGCAATACTATCATTGAACCAAATGGTCGTCAAAATAATAAAGTGATGATAATAATTTATGTGCATGTGCCTTTTTTAATTAAATGTAAAATACTTTAACCATAAATGAGATCTATAAAACTATGAAATCTAATTTAAGAAATCATCTTATTAGATTACTTCTAAATTCGGTCAAGTAGGTAATTACTAATTATAAATACTTGAGTATGGTAATATTTTTAAACATTTTGCGTGCAAAAATTTAACAGCTTTAATTTTATTAATATTTTATCTCTTAGAGCTCTCTAAGCTTAACGTAGAATTAATCTTTTAATGTTGTTGAAAAATATTATAATATTTTTAAAATTTTTAGGTTATAGAGTAATGAGGTAAATATGGTTTTATCTGACTGGTTTTTTTGGCTTATATCTGGTTGGTACCACCATTCTATAGAAAACTAGCTTCAAATTAAGAAGCGTTAATTTTGATAAGTCAGATAAGTGTAGTGGCATATTTTTCCTTTCTTACATATTTGATGGGCCTGAACGTATTCGTGGAGCACATAGCTCGGCGCTCGCTTATCATCAGACTAACCTTCTGTTTAGTTGTCCGTATAACATAAATAGGTAAATTATACACAATTATCTCTTCTACACATCTCCTAAGTACCTATTAATCTAATTAACACCACCTAATTTAGATAACTTTCAAGCTATTTCGAGACTAGTCGGTAGAATAGTCGGTTCATTGTTCGTATATCTACAAAAGCCTGTTTACTATAAATTCACACCTCTTTGGGTTTGTATTGAAATGCTGAAAAGATAAGGGTTATTGATCCCTTGGTTCTGTAAAAGGACTTATCCGTGAACTACGTTGCGTAAAGACAAAAGCCGTTTTAAAGGGTATTTATAATTTATAATACGTTAGTAATTTTTATTCATTTGTAATTATTGAGAGTACAAAAATGTAACACAAAAAACTATACACATAAATTTTTACCGGGGGTAGGTCTCTTTCGCAGGAGACCAACTGGGTGGGTACCCCCACAATGCCAGACATTCTACCGCCTGAACAGTGATGTGAAAATGTCACTGTGCTCCGGTCTGAAGGGCACTGTAGCCAGCGTAATTACTGGGCCAATGAGTCTCAACATCCGATGACTCAAAGTGGGTAGCATCGTTATGTTAAATATTTGTTAATTAATTTTCTTAAGCTGTATCGTTAGTATTTCCTAGAAACATCTCGTAAACTCTAAGTATAATGAATTGTACTTAGCTAAGAACGATTAGTTGTAGTGATTTTGTCCGTAATAGTCAATAGAGTTAATTCAAATTAAATAACTATCGATAACAGTATATCCCGATAAAGAAACAAGACATTTCTGTTGTTCATAACAATTTAATAGCTTTCTAGATTGCGAAAGCAATATAATAACCAGTTGATTGAGTAATACCGATTAAATGCTTTTACGAATAAACGCTCAGATAAATCTGACGCAAATTGACAATTATTCCCGTATCAAGTTATTGTCCATCAATCCGATAATGCATAATTTGATACGACAATATTGCAATCAGGGCACAATGAATAGACTTATGATATTATGCATTATGACGTGAATTGCACGTGAATTCGATTGATGACTTCCTTGAAAGAACTGGATTGATTCAGATGCTTACGCAGTTCTTTCTGGAAGTCTGATGACTTTCTGAAATAACTAGGTAAAGAGTTAAATAAAAGCTTGTAATATTTTTCAAGTATTGAACGAGCAATGCAATATGTGCTTGCAATGTACGGGTGTATATAAACTAGAAAATTAAATAATTTGATGCGAATAATTGTTTCTATTAAACTTTTCAAAATAAGTTACTATTTCTTAAATCTCGCAACAAGGTTTTATACATATAATAGTTGTTATAAAGGATAAATGATAACAATTCTTTTACGGTACTTGATTATACCTGGACGCACGTTTAACTGTATGACAACCTATATCAATTATATTTCATATTGACATAATACTGAATTTTTCAAACGTTTGTTAGCTACGAATCTTAAAAACATTACGACGAATTTTCATTTAAACTTTTGTTTTTATTTTCTGTCCATTCAAGCCTTTTATCACAATAACAAGCTTCTGTTCATCGCGTAGCTGAACATTAATATCTATCTGTCCCGTATTTGTTTGACGACCGCTTGGCGCAGTGGTAGCACAACTGCTTTCTGCGCGAAGGGTCGTGGGTTCGATACCGGAAAAATATATTTGTAATTTATTTATTTATTAAAAGTCTTCTTCTTCGGCGTGTCACTCTTGACAGAACGAATTTATCACGTAGGTACGTTCAGTACTCTGTGATCGAATCAATTATAATATGTTAACACAATTTGTATCGATGTGAATGTATGATTCTGTCATATTCTTTTATGTACATACGCATACAGCACTACTGAGAACTCAAAATTTCTCGCTCTAAAATCTAAATGATCAAAGTTCAAACGACAAACGATACTATGCTCGTTTAATATACAGTAAGTATAGCAGAACATTCATTTGCGGTTCACCGCATATCGTTAGCATGTGTTACCGCAAAATCGTGTACCTAGTTGCGTCTGTAACATGTACAGTTGCTTGCAAAAGTAAATTAACACTTACGAAATTACATGTCATCTGAACGTTTCTTTAATAAGTCGTGACTAGAGGAAAAGTATTAAACTATAAAATTTTTTACTGTTTTAATGTTGTAATGTTGAATGTGTTAATATATTTTTGTAGGCGACTTTACTTTTTATTATTATTTATTTTAAAACTAGCAGCCCGCCCCGGCTCAGCACGGGTATTTTAGAGTATTACAACGGTTACATAATAGGAACAATTTTATATTACGCGATATCAGAGCTTACGCATATAGTATATTACTCATAGATCTAAACTCCCCTCCCGCACGCGCACCCCCGCCTTGGTGACGCTCACTGCGCAACGGGCCGTGCAGCAGAAATCGTGATATTTTAATTTCGCCATAACTTCGAAACTAAACATCCAATTTTAATCATTCAAAGACCAAATATCATCTACATTAACTGTACTTAATGATGAAATAAATTATTTTAATAAGGATTAATAGAATGAGTAAAATAAATGCGTTTAAAAGTAGTCCAAAAAATTTTAAGATTTTTGATTTAAAAAATGGTTGTTGTGCCTCACTCGACATAGATAGGTATAGTGTGTCGCGGAGTTTTTTGTAGATATTTATAAGATCTACAACTAATTACAACATTTCATAGTTCTATCTTTTATAGTTTAGGCAGCGTACGCAAAATAAGTAACTTTTCTGGTTGATTTTTTACACCTTGTGTCCGAAAAACCCAAATATATTACGGAACCCTATTTATTTCCAAAATAAAATTTAGTCTATGTTACTCGTGGATAATGTAGCTTTCGAATAGTGAAAGAATTTTTGAAATCGGTCCAGTAGTTTTTGAGCCTATTCATTACAACCAAACAAACAAACAAACAAACAAAGTTTTCCTCTTTATAATATTAGTATAGACTAGTATAGACAAGTGATAGTGCATTGAATATTTTTGTATTTTTATTGTTTTATCTTTGGACGACGGAAGACTGTTGTTTTATGTTAAAATTTAAATATATTGTTCGAGCTTTATGTCTAAGTATTACAAAATGATAAATTAATTAATATGTATTCTAAAAATCCTTTTAATAGATCTAAATTCTCTTAATAATTCCATTTAATTGCTAAACGTACCGAAAACTATACAAATTGTGTAAACATATAATTGCTTCGATCACAGAGTACAGAACGTACGTGATAAATTCGTTCTGTGGTTGATTAGTCTATGTTGTATTCATACATACATTCTGTTGTGGTCACTCGTTTATTAGAAACTGTTTCACGTGTTATTCATATTAAACTATAATATTTTGTAGCTGTAAAATAATAAATATAATCTGTGCAATATATTATGTTGCCCCCCCCCCACGACTTATATAAAAAATATGTAATGTACTTTGGTACAAATATGGTCAAGAGCCATTTTGACAGACAGACTTAGTTTCGCATTTATAATATTAGTGGGGTTTCTTCTCTTTTTATATGTTTGCCTGGTACCCTTTTTTCAGATAAATTCGTTAGTTACAATCAGTGCGTCGAAGCGTATTCAATTAAAGTATTTATATGTCATACAATGTTATAGAAAGATTCCAGGGCCATCAGACGTCATGTATTTTCTAGTGAATGAAATTTGGACGATTGAATTGTGTACATACTGTACGAAGAACGTATGCCTACCTGCTAGCTTGCTCAGTCGGCCAATTTTCAGGTATCAGGTAATGAAGGTACATAAAAAAATTATCTATCTCACAGGAATTCTAATGGCTGATTTTCACATATGTTTGAGGCAATACTCTCATAAATAAGTCGCCAATACTGGCAGACACTTTCCGTCGGCCGTATTGCTGATCAGACGCTTTAAAGCTCCCAAAATAATCGCGGGCAACAGCTAGTATATAATTTTTAATCGACATTAAGTTATTGACCAGAAGACGTTGTAAGTATTTTCTTCAGAAACAAATCGTCTACAATGGAAGTACTACCTATAAGAATAAAAATTTAGAACTTACTCATTTTACGATTCTTTTGATCTATCTTATTAACATTTCAAAATATTTCAACTTGACAATGGAGATTGAAAATTCGATTTCTGATTTTGTTGATAACTTTAAGACGGTCGCCCCAAGTCTAAGGACATTCACTACATAAGCCCCTTATAAATTGTGTAATAAACAATTTGTATTATCGATGAATACCAATAGACTTTGAGCATTATAATTCTACGACATCGAAACATGACTTAAAAAGTTTTAATTGATTTCACGACGGCGGATTTAATTGAACTGAGAATTTGTATTGAAAAAGAACTTATTATAAATTGTTTTGAGGACTTACTTTCCTTTGAAATACATATAAGTATTGTTTGAAGTATAGTATGGATACATATTTATGTTATTGATTTGTTTTTTATCTCCTATTAATCTAATTTAATTTTGATACATTTTTTAAATACTTTTCAGTTTTAAAATAGTTAATTATTTGGATTCATTATTTGTTAGTCATTACATTTATATATTATAACGTCATTAAGTTGTAAGTATACGAACAAGAAGTATCAAAACCGATTCAGTAAAACCAAAAATTTTCACTAGCTAACGTACTCACAAAATTTATCTCGCAATATCATCCGAGTATAAATTAAACACTAAAAGCGTAAGCTATAATAAAACTCATCGAGAAACCAAAAAAATAACTGGCCGCATAACAATTTTCGTTTTCTTTAAACGTTAAAATAATTTAAACGTTTTCCACGTTGAAATTATTTTCCTTTGCGCTACCAAAAACTGTTTACGGAAGGACGAAATATGTCAAGTCACCAGAGCTTTGGGTCGACGGCCGCATTAATTCACAAATATGGGAGTATACTCGTATTAACACGGAAAAATTTACAATTTAGTAGCCAAAGACGTATAACGCTTATAATGATAGGCACTTAGTATTCAGTCCCTCGTAAGTGAAGCCAAACGTGTTACGTAAAGCATGGTTCTTATACTCGATGACACACAAATCCACCGTGTTCTTTAAAGATTACCATTTTAAATTGAAACGTTTAATTGCCATACATAATTATGAAGACAAACGAGAATTATATAAAACATTCAATGCTTACGATACGATTACTAATTAAATAAACAAAAACAAATAACTTTATATTAACGAAAACAACATGGCTTATACATAACTGAAAATCATATTTTCGAGTTCAAAACTAATTTTGAAACCGTGTTTATTTCCTTCGTGTACCTTAATTAAAAGTTCTGATTGTTTAACTAGTTAGTTTCATATAAGCGTTTTACAATTCAGGCTGTTGAAATTGGTTATTGAATCACTTTCAAGTCCTTTTATATTAGTTATGAACATATTTGGCACTCGGCCAACTTAAAGTGGGGAGCGAATTCTATGTAAGATTATAATTATGTTTAAGCTCAACTAAGCTTATAATTAATTCAAATGAATATTATTTTTTCAAGTTTTTTATAATAAACAGGTTAGTACTAAAATTATTGTAAATGTAAAGGAAGTGAAAAGAAAACAATAGGATGAATTTCCCTGTAATTTCGCATGAATGTAGATTATACATATGAGAGATAATATTATAAAGGCTGGCTGGCTTTTGAAACGTAGTACGAGTAAAAGCTAGACTTCACTTTCCTTATGTTTGCAAATTTATTTAATTTTAATTGCGATACGAAAATTATTAAATAACAAATAATAAGTTGAATGCCAATTTTCATCAAATTACGATGTCACGGGGACATTTAATTCTATCATAAAATAAGTACTAAAAAGCGAAATTAAGAAACAAATATTGAGGGAGAATTTACGAAAATTGTAACCTCGTAGCGATGAATGACGTCAAGATTATTATCAATCACGATAATCGTTTCTGTCGCAAGCGTTTGTGTTAAGTCACGGTTGACAAACTTTCGTTTATTATGACAAAGTTGAGACAGATCTGACGTGGAATATTGTTTCTGATTTGTCTCCTTCGGTGTAACGATTTGAAGTTTGTTGTAAGATTTTTTATATATTTTTTTTATACTTAGTATAAGCCAATCCGTGTGCGATAATGTCCAACAAGATAATACTTTGCCATTAAATAATTCATTCTGGAACGAGGGTGTTGGTAAGTTATTAAGTAATAATAATGTACGAAATAAACAAAAAAAAACTTAAATAAGATACAATTAATGTAAGTCCAATAGTAGCTTTACAGTAATGACGCCTTTGTGATAGGTAATTCATTAATGTTAAAATTGTATATGAAATTTTATAAAACAGTCAAAGAAATTCAACCTACCTAGTTAGGTAGGTTAAATATGTTTGTTGGGTTGTTACCACACCAAAAATAATTAAAAATACTCAATTCAACTTTTAAAATGTAAGTTAAATATAATTTGCTCTACGTCGCGATGTGTTTCAGCAATATAATTAATAAGATCTTCATTTTTATGGATTCCCGGATTTCGGTTATCACGTATTCCTTTGGGAGACGCTCTCTTAATGATTTTACTTGGTAAAATGAGAGCTCCTCATGTTCATAGCGTAATAATCTAATGGATTTATATTTAATATTAAATTAAATTCAGTCTCTTATTACTTTTGAATCTATAAATATAATTAATTCTGGTTACTTTGAATTCTATTACGTTTTAAAACAGTGTTTTTGATTTATGAAAATTATTTTTTATTCAAATGGTTTATTTATTGTGTACGTGTTATTCTACTTAATTGTATTATACAAGAGGGATTTAGTTTGATTATTTTCAAGCGACTTCAAAAAAGGAGGAGGTTCTCAATTCGACCCGTATGTTTTTTTCTGTTTGTTACGCGATAACTCCGCCAATTATGAATCAATTTGAATAAATCTTTTTTCGGCGTATAGGTAATACCTCAACGGTGGTCGCATTTAAATTTAATATTAAAAAAAACAACCCCCAAGGGTGGAAAATTGGGGATGAATTTTTTAGGTATTATCAAAAGATTGGTTTCATGCAAATTTGAAGAAAATATTTTACCTACAAGGGTGGAAAATTGGGGATGAACTTTTTTATATTATACGCAATATCTCCGCCGATTATGAACCAATTTGAACGATTATTTTTTGTTGAATAGGTATTATCATGAAGTCGGTTTTATTTTTTTTAAGTTATTGTCATACAGCAAGAACGAACGAGAATCTATATCTATACTATAGAATATATAAAGCTGAAGAGTTTGTTTGTTTGAACGCGCTAATCTCAGGATCTACCGGTTCGAATTGTAAATTCTTTTTTTATTGAAATGACCATTTATCGAGGAAGGCTTTAGGCTACATAACATCACGCTGCGACTAATAAGAGCGAAGATATAATGGAAAATATGGAAAAAACGGGGACTATTATTATTCATCTTTGAGGGCTTCCTTTGCGTGCGCTGCGAAAACGGTTCAAGATACAACAAGATAAAGTAAAAAAACTAAAACCCAACTACGACAATAAACGACGCTGAAAAACTATAAAAGTACCCCATGAATACAGGTAAAGTCACAAGCAAATGCTAGTAATATATATATATATATTCGAAATGTACAAGTGAAGCGCTTTAAAATGATACCAAACACGGCATATCTAGCTTAACTTTATTTTTTTACTCTGTATATTTTGTCCGCTAGAGGGCGCCACATTGAATTTGGTGAAAATCTATATAGCCTATAACCAGCGGACAATTAAGACGCTTCTAATGATATGTCATTTGTCGAATTCTGATTAGTGGTTTAGAAGTTACGAGGGAACAGATGAACATACATACATACATACATACATACATACATAGCCTGTCAAAATCATAACCCTCCTTTGGCTTTGCCGTAGTCGGGTAAAAATAATATGTACTAAAGGATTATTCCTCTTTAAATGATCTAAAAAAAAGTCCGCGATAGTATATGTCTACCTTTTATGATTGATTCACTATAACATAATAATAGAAATAGATCCGACGGGGACGAAGTCGCGAGAAACAGCTAGTTTATAAAAGTAGCTAAATAAAGATGATAACAACCGCTATTATTGCGCCGATTTCTTGAAAGTGAAAAGGCAAGGTCAATAATAATCGTAACTATAAGTTATTTAATATAAATCCATAATCCATATAGTAGAGAATTTTAAAATTGTTATTAAAGAACATATATCAATGAAACTGAAAGCAATTTTATATGAACGTTATTTCCAGCCGCAATCTTGGCTGGCCAGCTGTTTATCTAGCGGAAATTGCATACGCCGCATTTCATGTTTAGAAAATGATAATACATTTTTATTGTATACTAGCGGGCCCGACGCGATTTCGTTCACGCTGTACTAATCCTACCCGAGACCTTATACCATGCGCCTAACATTTTTTTGTTTAAGAATCATCCTCGTACATCCAGGATTATTCTTACAAAAGAATTTTGTAAATCGATTCAGTTCTCGTCGAGTTATGCGCCTACGAACACATTTTGCATTCATTTTTATATTATAGATATAACGCTTTGAAATCTGGTGTGGAAATGTTGCTATAAAATAATATTAATTCTTTATTAAATGCCGGCAACTCAGTAAGTGTTGATGGGCGGCGATGACCACTTACCATCAGATGGCTCGCCTGCTCGTTTGCTCCGTATATGCTGACGATACCACACATATGGACATTCGTAAAAAGATAGTGAGTTATAATAGAGAAGAAGCTGAAAAGGGGAAAGAGTAAGGAAGTAAATATAGGCCTTAAGAGAGTGTATGGATGGTACCCGATGTGACCTCGCCTTATCAGCCTAACACCGAAGTTGAATATTCATACGTTATACGTTGCAACTCTTCAGAAGATTTTTCTTCTCTTTTTCTGTAGTATAGCTTATTTCTACAATCCCCAAAGGAGACAGGAGGAACTCCTCTTTAATTTCTTCCTTTTTAAACCCTATTTATTTATAAAACATAACTAGTTAACACAATAGTGTTAGATATGAATTATTTGCTTTCCTAACATCGTAAAATTAACAATCGAAAGACGGGCTCCGAGTGGCGTTAATTGAAGATAAGTATCAATGTAATTAATCATAAACATTCTCAGTTATTGTAGAATATGATTCTAACGAGAAAATCATACTTGATGGTTGTATAATAGTTGGTTATACATTCCTATAATTTATAACGTCTGAGAGTTTATTTTGTAGCGATGGTTATTTATCTTCAGTTCACGCTTAATAAAATGGGTTATATTTCTCCTGAAAATTGAAAAAGTAGATAGTATCCCCCACAATTATTACTTAGTATATACGACCTATTCCTGCCGCAGATTACTGTTAAAGATACTTGATTTTGGAGGCATAGTCGGTCGTTTGCGATTTGTTTTAAACACATTGCCGTACTTTTAATTTTATTGTTCCATGATTTTTTTTATTCCTGAAAGTTAGCCAAATCCATTTATTGAAATTATAAGCACCACATTAAGTTGCCAAATCTATAAAACTACAGTATTATAATTAATTAATGATTGTGTTGCCGAAGTATAATATACGGAAAAAGAAAAATAGGCCTTCAGTGTTCCGTTGCGGCTTTGATAATTTCAACAAAAACATTTTCGCCTCATAAGCATAAGCTTGACAAAGCCTGTAACATAATTAACATTTCATTCGTTCATATGAAATAATAGAAACTTTTGTCATTACATTTAATAACAGCTGTTTATTAAAATATAATTCTAAAACAAGACTAATAACTTAAACGACTTACATTACATTTCATATTAGATTTTCGTCTCTTAATTAATCTCGGCATACGACCGAAATCCTTTCGCTGGCTCGGTGGATGTATTCATTAAAAATGTCAAAGTAACGGAGTCGAAAAAGTTTAAGCTTCAAGGGAAGAAACAGGTGTGCTGAGCGCTGGTTGTTTAGCAAAAAACGACTTTATTACAACGGCATAAGGTATATGAGACTTTTAAAACAATAAAGCTTAGCTGTAATCTTTTAACAGTGCAGTTTTTAGTAGTTTTTTAAAGCATAATACGTTTATTTAAATTTTATTTTCATAACGTGTTACGAGTTAAAGGATTTGGATGAAGCTTTGTTTTAGTTTGTTGAAAAATTAATTATGCTCCTGAGTAGTATGTTAGTTTTATGAGACCGTTGTTGTTTTTAAATTAAGAATTTTAATTTTAAGTTGTTTTTTTTTTATAAACAGGAACATTTCCATAGATTGCTTGAAAGAAAATGCTGTTAAATGATATATTTCTAACGCATGAATTTTTGACGTGAACATGGTATAAATAATTCTTTCTCTCTCTTTAAAGTCTTTCTATATTTGGATGTAATAAATTTGCACAATCCAAGGTGCATCGCTAACTTCTTGATCATAAGTAATAATGACACCTATTGATATTGTACTAAAACCTAGGTAGAATCGCGAATACGTTTTAAAAAAGTGCCTTTTTTAAGGCCTAAAGCCAGAAAAAAATGCTTGAGTATGCCATTATTTTTACACCATTATTTTCCCTTTTTTCTTATACTGTTATGTTATACAATTTTCATTTTTAATTTTCACAAAGCTTTTGTAACACCTGTATCATGTATATTTAGCTTAAAATTCGCTCTAAAATCATCTAAAGCTGCATTAAATACGAGTTATTATTATATCAAATATTGCGTTAAACCTCGGCTGAAACGTTAAAGTTATTCAAATATTCTGAATAAATTAAGATAATGATAATATGCCGCCACAACGGAAAGCCAGCCTGTCCCTAATAAAGTGGTAACATTCAGGTTAATACCAGCCCCTACTAATTTGTCTAACTCGGTTTTTCACGTGACATTGCCTTATCAGTTCACACGCTGCAAGGAATTATTTGATTTATATATTTGTTATTTATGGTATTGTTAGTTACATTTATATTATATATGGCAATACTACTTCCTGCGAATAAGACGAGGTAGTCTGTAGCGTTTAGTGTTGAGAAATATATAAAATATAGAAAAAGTATGACTTCTTTATTTAACGCTTGAATAGTGTATAACTTGATAATATTAGCTAATTATTATGTAAGCTATTGCTATGTCAGCTATGTCATGTGACGAGGTTAGTGAATTTACAATGCGGAAAAAAGTTTGAAAATAAAGAAGTAATTATAACTCGGAATGAAAAAGAGCAATATTGGCCTCTCGCGCGTACAAGCCACTAGGTGATTTAAATGACACTTTTTGGATAGGTACTATAATTTAAACCATTGGTTACAACATTTGACATAAATTAAATACCAAAATCTGACGCATACTTGGCTTTTAAAAGGATATTAACGCACTAAATATTGGAAAACATATTAACACTAAAATATATAATTGGTTAAAATAACACTTGATTTGTTGGAGTCGCTTATAAAATAACTAGAAATATGATTACTTTGTCCTCTTATAAGGACACTCATTTATGGAATATTTTAGTGTTCAGCTGGTTCGTAATTTTGAAAATACCTCTCTAAACGCCTGTATCTATCTCAAAATTGTAATATAGATACAAAACAGGAATATTTCCTCTTCAACGTAACCGTATTTACGTATTCATTAGACCTCTTAACTATTCCATTTCAACCGTATCCATTTCACAACTAACACTACTCATATGTTGGACCAAAATTTAATTAAATCAATATATTTGTTAAACATTCATAATCAAATACATTTATGTGATTAAAACAGAGCATTCACACTTCATTAAGTTTTGAAATCTCGGTTCGTTCCAATTTTGCTAAGCGACTTATTTATAGTTCAAACAGATTGATATTATTATTATTATTATTATTAGACTTATAGATATTAGTATTAGTATAGAAATTATAGTAAGAGAGCCTTTATTTTTAGATAAGTTAACTTTTATTATTTACTTATATATCTATACATATGATAAGAAAGTAACGAGTCGCTGTCTGTACATGGTACTTGGTTTCTTATACTTTAGTATTTGGTTTCCTATACTCGGGCAAAAATAATTGCGGCCGTTGATAAAAAAAATAATTTCTCGAAAATGCTTCGTTCAGTAAGTGGAGTGTTGAAATTCCCAATTTTTATTTGTAATCTCCTTTATGCCATCCTTCTTTCCCTTCCCTTCTCTTTTTTAAAAACACAAGGCTTACGTATATTAAAAATGACTGAAGTTTTTAGTTAACTGGCGAATCTTTTACTCAATTTTTTTATTATTTGTCAACGAAATAACACGTATTTCAAACCTTATTGTTCTTTCCAAAAGCTTGCTATAAAATTATATCATAAAGTAAAATGCTAAGAAATCACTCCATGTTAAACCCTATATTGAAAATCGTGTACTCAAATTGAGCTATAATAAGCTTATTTCTTGGAAAAAATTGAAGTAAAATTGAGTTCCTAATAAAAGTTTGCTTATAAAATTCGAACGGAATAAAATTTCGGAGACAATAAATCACATTTATCGCATAAGGTAAATTCATATTGTTGTCAGAACTTAAATTGGTTGTTCGTTCGTGAATAAATATCATTTATGAGCTTATTTTTATTTATTTATTTTCCCTCTATTAAACAAAGGTAACTTAAAAACGTAGACAAATAGATTAAATTTACGTGTAAAAGGCGGCCTTATTTAAAGTGATTTCTTCCAGCCAACCAGCATATAATATATTAATTATTCAAAAAAAGGTAGGGAAGGTGAAGTGTAGAATTAACATATAACAAGGAATAAACGAATATATTATTTATACATACATACACACACATAATTATTTATGTGCTTTGTTTTGCAAAGAGGCATTATTTGCAGTCATATTTAATTTGTAATCATTAGATTATGTAGTATATTATTATTAGCTGTATGATTAAATCTTTAAAACGTTTCATGCAGTTTTTATCAGATAAGGTGATTCAAGAGAACGATACTCTAAAAATAAAGCCCTTTTTGTTAGTTAGGTTTATTTTATTCTATTATATTGTTTAAAACTTTAATAGGACAGAATTTTTATTTATAAATTTTTATAGAAACTATTCACCACAGTTTTAAAATTCCATACAATATCCAAACAAACTTTCGCATTCATAACATTTGTAATAATAATACGTATATATAGCACGTTTTTCTCATGGTCATGTTTCATTCAATTATATTTAATGGTCTGTAGCAAACGTTGTTTAAGAACCCTATGATTGATATTGAATGAAAATGCAAATAATAAAGCTCATTCAACGCTCCGTTGGACAAATACCTTTAAACTCGTGAGTTTAAAGGTATTCCTTTCGTCTTTCGTTTCGCATTCATATAAATCAAAAGGATTTTGGGGGACTGAAGGGTTAATTAATTATATTACATTCAATGGTTTTACATAAATATACCGTTTATAAATTAACCAGCTTACCGCAACTCATGGTAAATTAATTTTTTACTCGTAAATTTCACCCGTAAATCGATTTTTTTTATCATAAATATGTTACTGTGTTCAATAATTTGGCTAACCCCGTTTTGTTTTACGTAAGCGTAGAGTAATGTTACGCTATGTAGTTTTTTTTTTTAATTTTTTCTATTTATATTCGTTTCTTTTTGGTAGAAGAGTGTTAAGATATGTAGATGCAGTGAATCGGATTAAACAATACAATTGCATTATTTTGAGTTAGTTTAGTTTTTTTTCCAATACTTAACTAAGGTCTGCATGAAAGACATTTGAGCGGACTTCTTAAAGAGGGATCTTCTTAAATGAAGTAGGTAAAGTTTACTAAAACATTCGAAATTATCAAAGTTATACAAAAGACTAAAGGTTTACATTACCTAATGGAATTATTTCTATTTGAATTTTGATTATTAATCATGACATCATTATTTTTTCTCTTCATGACATTTATTATAGAATTTATAATACAGAATCTTTTAGTGGTAACATAACATTGAATTCGACTCTAAAAGTTCTAGTTCAGCACAAATTTATTGCAAAACCCATGTTATTTTCGACATTATATAATAAACGGAAAGGTATGTAAATTATATGGGTCTGAATCCTCGCTAATATTCTATACATTATCGAAAATCGACGTTTACTTGATCCAAGCTTCCCTTGATGTACGATCAAAGGTTTTCATACCTTAATACCTTTCTTACATATTTGGGGAGTAACACACGGTTCGTAAGGTTTTATAAGACCTATTTTATATGATGGATTTGAAGTGTTTATCTTTAAGATTCGATGGAATAAATCATTTATTTAGCATGGTGGGCAACTGGCAATACTTTGCTTGATAGGTAGGTGACCATCATTGCTCATGAACAGTAGGCAAAGCGGGGCTAACGATGACATTGATCTGAATTAAGTACAAAGAAAATGATTTTCCCTTTACTAGGGAATAAAGGATAGTGAGAAGGATAAATAAGGAAACCCAAATGCTAATGAGTCAATAATACTATATTTTAAAAGTTAGTCACTGTACGAAATAATAATATGAATAGAACTAGAGATTGCTAAGCAATAAAACTGGTATAAAACTTTATAGATCGCGATCGTTACGTTAAGAGTTTATAGTGTTATTCTGGCGTTCCAAACGGTGCCATTCGATACCCAATATTACTCAATATACGGCGCAATATGAATTGAGAATTGTTGGCATTTTTGCCCGACTACAGCGAAGCCAGAGAGAAGGATAATGATTTTATTACCTACGTATTTTATCATATTATGTTTCATCTTAGTAACTAAGGTACTGTTCTCATTTAGATGCATATGGTATTAAGAGATTCGTCACCTATTATGTATTATGTTAGTACTTGTCGACCTTTAAAATTAAAGGGAAAGATGGTGGAAATAGTGACAAAGAGGAATAAAGGATAGTACGATGGAGAGAGGAAAGTGACAAATTGGCCTCTGGTGCTTCCAACTTACCGTACGAAATGAAATAAGATGTCCTTCTATAAAATACTTGATTCTGGTTTTCTATAAAAGACTGTCATCATTCCGGGCGAACCAGCTCAATTCAACCTAATGCCATGGATCTAAACCTCACCATATAGATAACTATAACTTTAATTTCCATTCAAAGCCGAACGCAGTAACTTTAACACATTACAAACTTATATAATTTAGCTCCCTTCCTCTACATTAGATTTCCACTCATCTCAATATAAACAGATATTACTATCTATTCAGCGAAGTTTAATTTCCTACAGCCGTTTAATGAAATTCAATTATTTTGACAGTCACAGTGAAATGCGACTCCTTTGGAAATCGGAACTGAAAGACAATTATCTCGCCAAGGAAAAGTTCTGTGTTTAAGAGGGCTTATGAATACGCTTAATAAACTTAAATTCAACATAAACATAACAAGCAAACGGTTCAAGAAATTTAAAATCACAAACAACTTTAAAATTATATACATAATTCTTGAATTTTAAATGGCAACTCCGATAAGATGTCTAGTGAGTTTTTTTTTAATAATTTATTTCTTATTCTTATAAGTTCTTTATTTACTTTCTTCTGTTTCTTCCTGCCTTTCGTAAAGTGATAGTGAACCTAACGAAAAACTTCGACGAATCTTGGAGCAATCGAAACGGCTATATGCACTCTCAAATGAATTCTTCATTTCCTAGACACTTATTACCTAATTTACTGCATGATTTATCACAATCAAACATTAAATCACTTTATGCACCAAAAATCGAATATTTAATTACAGTACAAGGTACTAGTGAGTATGAAATATACGGTGTCAGAATAGATTTAATATTGCGTTTTTTTGGGTCGATATTAATATAAAAATGTAGTATTTGAACTTAACTTAATAACTGTGATTATTTTGAACTTATCCAAGCTTTACCGAGAAGATTGTGTGATTAGAACTGCAAAATTTGCAGTACGCCATTGTAGTCGTTTAATATTGCTCGTAAAATACGTACCAGGGAACTATAACTTGCAAAGAGCTTTCAAGGAAATATACGATATTTGAAAACTCAACTGGGAGTCTTTTATTCACGTTCACAACACACCGTATAACCTAATTGAAAAAGGTTTTAGTTAATGATAATTTTTATTTTACAGTCCCTTTAAGAGATTTCTAGTTTGGAAGTTTTCATGTTTGCTTATTATACAAAAATGCTACTCAATAAATAAGAAATCAGTTAACGAAAAACCTTACAATTTATATTTATTTTTAATCAATGTTGCCCTCACTATGTACATAATCCTAGCGAACTAATTAAAACGTTTTGAAACTAGAGAATGACGTCAAAACGTATTCTGGCTATAAAGCTATCACTTTCACGTAACGCACACAAACGCCCAAAATAATCTAAGTTTACTTTACGAAATTGAAACTAAAATAGTCTTGGAGCTGCTGACTAGCGGGTTTGAGTATTTAATATTTAATTTATAATAAAAATATAAGTAAGAAAATGCGTCTATTTTGATCTTAATAATTTGAATCTATTTTTAGGATTCATTGATTCATAATAACACTTAAAAGATTTAATAATCGAAAAAACGACACAACACAAATATTTCATCCTTTATCTATTGTCACAAATTATTTCCTACAGTCGTCATAAAATGCAACGCATTTATAAACTACTAAGCTTTGAAATAATATCGATAATTGCGGCTGACATGTTCGCTTACTAGCAGCGTACCTTCTCTTCAGTTGCAAACAAAATAAAAAAATAAATAAAAATAAAAAAAAAATAAAAAAGCCTTTTATTTCCAGAATTAAACACTACAATTTTACTATATCCTAATTACTATACACTTCACTACTTATACATTGATTACCTATCTTAGTTTTTGTCTTTTAAATTTAATGTTTACTGAGAAATTACTAGCTAAATTAACAAAAGAAGAGTAGACTATTCTTTACACAATAATTTAAATGTAATCTAATAATATATTATAGAGAAATTGCTATCTTAAAAGTATCATTAATAAAAATATTTTTAACTGTAACAAGGGTTTAGTAGATTTAGTAGGTAAGTCAACATTGCTGAACTGGAACCCCTCTCAGGTAAAGGCCTCCTCCAAAGCTTTCCACTTGTCTCTGTCTTGGGCTACTTGCTGCCATTTTGGACCAGCGACTTTTTTAATATCGTCCTCCCATCTAGTAAGAGGTCTACCTCTATATCGTGTGCCTGATGGGCCTTTCCATAACGTTACTATTTTAGTCCATCTGCGGTCATTAATACGTGCTATATGGCCGGCCCATTTCCACTTTAATTTTTTGCTGTAGTTGAGAGCGTCGATTGCTTTTGTTTTGGATCTTATTTTGGTGTGATTGATTTTTTGGATTTTCTTTATATTTAGCATACTACGTTCCATTGCTCGCTGGCATGTGTTTATTTTATTCTTAATTTTGTTGGTAAACTTCCATGTTTGGCATGCATATGTCATACAAGGAATAAGACATGAGTCCATGACTTTTTTCTTTAGTTTGGTGGGCATGTCACTTTTAAATATTTCCTTGTAACTCCAATACTTTTTCCAGGTTTGATTCACTCTTCTCTCCACTTCTAATTCGTTGCTATCTTTGTTAAAACTTGTTTGTTTACCCAAATATATATAGTGATCTACATAATCTAGTGGGATATTATTTATTTTTATATTAGTTTTTGTGAAGTTGGTCATGAGTTTGGTTTTTGTGATATTCATTTCTAATCCGACTTGACTACTTGCTATCTGTAGAGTGTCTAGCATATATTGCAGTTGTAGACTCGATTCCGATAGTAAAACTAAGTCGTCTGCGAATCGTAAGTGGCTTAGGTATTGACCCTGAACATTCAAACCACAACGTTTCCAGTCTAGTTTGCTTATGATAGATTCTAATATTGCAATAAAAATCTTAGGGGATAACGGGTCTCCTTGCCTTACTCCTCTCGTGACTTGGAAAAAAAGGACCAGTGGTTTCCAGTTTCACTCTACTTTTGCAGTTGTTATACAGATGTTTCAGAACTGTTATGTACTCCTGGTTTACCTTTTGAGCTTTTAGTGTGTTCCATATACTGCTGTGTGAGATAGAGTCAAAAGCTTTTTGGTAATCAATAAATGAGATATACAGCGGTCTCCGTTGTTCTTGGTATTTTTCAATAATTAGATCTAATGTGTGTATGTGATCTATAGTTGAAAAGTTTTTTCTAAACCCTGCTTGTTCAACCGGTTGACTTTCCTCTAATGTTGTGCTTATTCTTTGGTTTAATAATGTAGAAAATAGTTTATAGAAACTTGATAGAAGGCTTATCGGTCGATAGTTGCTAATATCCTTTGGGTCTCCTTTCTTGTATAACAAGACAATATCGGATTCAGACCATTGAGAAGGTGTGACACCGGTTTCGATTATCATGTTAAAGAGTTTAGTAAGTGGTTCAGCTAATATATCGCAGGCGTTTTTTATCGCTTCGTTAGTGATATTATCTGATCCAGGGCTTTTGTCTGGTTTTAATCTCTTTGTTGCTTCTATTATTTCTAGACAGTCTATTGGTATAGGTGATGGTAGTATTTCGTTTTCGGTGTGACCGTTCTCAGTGTGGTTTGTGTCGCTGCCTGTGTCTGGTGAACTATATAGCTTCTTGTAGAAATTTGTAGCAATGTTTAGTATGTCTTTTCGGTTGTAGGTAATGTCTCCCGATTCCTTTAATCCTTCAATCCATGTTTTTTCTGTCCTAAGCTCTTTAAATCCTTTTTTTAGACTTCCACTTAGTTCTAAATGTTTTTGAAGTGTATTCATTCTATGGTTTTTATAATCTCTCCTTATATACTTGCTCAATAACTTGTACAAAGCTTTTAGTTCATTTTTCATAGCTCTCGTTTTATTTTTAGTTCTTTGCAGTTCCTGTCTTCGTTTTAATAATCTCTCCGTGTTTTCTGTAAGTGCGTTGCGCACTTTCGTTGTATGTGCGCTTCGTGCAGCTTGTAAGCTGAGTGATATATTTCTTATTATTTTGTCGTAATAGGATTGTACTGTCATGTCAGTTTCGGTATTCAGCAGGGATGTTAGAGTTGTCAGATTTTTCTTGTAAATTTGTATCTCTTCGTCGTTTTTGAGTGTACTGTTTTGTTTATTCACAAACCTGATTCGTGATTTCATAGGTTTAGTAAGTGATATTTTTGCTCTAAGTGGTCGATGGTCTGATGTGAAGTTAATATTAAGTGTTTCAATGTTTTGAAATAACTGAGGATGGTTCGATAGTATAAAATCTATTTCATTTTTGTGTTGACTATTTGGAGTGCAAACAAAATATGTACCTATAAATCCGCCGTCTAGTCCAATACTATACAGAGCTTGTGTTGCGGCAACTAGATACCAATTAAATAACATAGACAATTTCTTAACTGTAAGTTAGTAATGTACTTGTCCATTGTCGACGTTTGCTGAACCCTAATCGCGAACTTCATAAAGAATATTGAAAATATAATATTTGTGTATTAATATATTTTATGTTACTAGCTCTTGAACTAATATTGTAACAGCGGATTGAACCGTCTGGCACGAAGTGACGATTAACACGGCTTATGTTCATTTTCCATTTCCCCTATATTTGCAGAGCCTACCGAATACAACAACTTGTACCTACTGAACTAGGGCAAATATTTATATGGGAATGTTTTGATTGTTTTGATTAAGCAGGATCTGAAACTTTTGCACTAAACCTCGGGTAACTAAAAAATATATACACAATGGAAATTATAAATCATGTTCAATCGAAAATACTTTGAATAAGTGCGTCATCAATTCTGTATTTCGTGTTTAATTTTTTGTAATTTTGAATGTTTTAAAATACTTTTGAAGTCTACTGTTCATGGTGTATACGGAAATATTGAAACCGCAGGATGTCGCTTGAACAATATAATATAATCGGTAAAAGTTCCTATCATATTATCATAAAACTCAACAATTTCGCTTTATAATAAAAAAAAATTAATGTTAAAGTTTAGCCACCATATTATAATAGCTTACTTTTAACATTACCATTATAAAGCTTACTAGCTTAGTTTTATTTTAGACCTCGTAATAACTATCAAGCACTACAAGTTTTATGGTCTTAGAGTATTCGAGAATGTTCGAAAATTTTCCAATAAAGACATACACGACAATAGCAACAGCCAATCTTCGTAATCTGCAAATTTTCAATTTGTGTAAGCAAATTCAGTGCCGTCGAAGCACACTTGATTAGTTTACTGAAGGTCAAGATTGCGTCTCAGATCGAATATTGGAAAGAATATTTGTTTATTCTGCAGATTTCTAGAGAGGCAGTTTTATGTTTATACTTTTTTTAGGTTTGTAACCCTCGGTTATAAAAATTACAGTTACAAATCTGACACGAAGTGGTAAATAGTAAATAAAATGTTGAAGTTTTCCTTTTTTTTAATTTTGTGTTGTTACAGGCTTGACTTTATAATGAAAATCACTTTTAGAATCGAATGATTATGAAAATCTTGGGATAAAACATAATTTTCATAATATTATTGTTAATTAATAACTAAATAATGTTATCAGTAGCGGCATTTTAGTCATGTGTAACTATTGTCTATTGTATTGACCATTCATATTATCTATGAATAAAAGCCTTTCGTCTATGTCCAAACGACAAACACTGTAGTTTTAACAATTATCAGTTGCCAAACAAACATTTCATCTATCGCCCAGTTCTTGCTTATTGTGACTGGTTTGTCTATGTGGTTGTCAATAACTTCTTTTTAGAGAGATTATCGAACTATAGGCGTATGTCCTTCATTACTAGACTTAATAAATAAATATGAAATAATGAATAATATATGAATTCTGGTTGAAGAGAATGTTTATTTAAACATTATAGTTTATTTAGGTCCGATTAAACAAACTCTATACGTATTTATATGCAAAGTTGACTGATGCGGGCTATCGATATGTCCCTAATTCCTTCAGTTCGATGTAAAACTGTATAGCATGTGTATAAGCGAAAAAGACTGTTGATCGGTGAACGTAGCATAGCGTAGGTCAATGAACCGTAGACAAAGGGAAGTTGTTTGCGTGTTGGGATTGGAAACGGTAGGAAAGGAAGAGAAGGACCATGCTCCTCACCTTGATAGGGACAAAGACTCAAGTACAGCTATGGACAAAGAAGCTGATTTATTAAAAGAAAAAGGCTTAAATACTATGTTACAATATTTCATGGACGTATGTTATATATCATAGTATCCCTCATGATCGTAGCTTAGATGTGAGTTGATCTTGACACACATCTAGAAAGTTATTTAGGTAATTAGATCCCTTTTTCCAGACCGAGCAATCGACACATATGTGCCACGAATGTGATGGCACGCGTGTGGGGTCCATAATCGTCAGAATCATGATCCTTAACTTCCAGTATAAAACAAACACAAGGATACTGAAACAAAAGAACCAGACAGGATTCAGAGCTAAGCTCGAACAATATCCAGCAAGACATTCCAAATGGTATACATAAAAAATATGTTAAAAGCGTCATCTGTTCCAAGCCTACGCGATTCTTTCGTAAATACACGCAATAAAACACACAACGAAATTTATATTTCACTCAGAGGTGACAAATGGGTCGCGATGTATGAAATGCTATATAATGTGTAGATCCACAAACGTTTGCCATCTTGCTGGAAATATTTGGAACTAACTGCGCAGTTGTTGGATTGTTTGTAGAATAACTACGCTATTTAACATAGTCGTCTGCTTTATTTTGTCTGTTTTGGTTCAGAAATTTCTTTACAACGACTCACTTTCATGCGTTTTAAAAAATAAATAGACCTTAAGTACCTTAACTGTATGATTCGTTAAGTTTTTTTAACCCTCTTTTGATAAATAGATCTTAAAATCAATAAACAGACGCATATAGTTTATATTTATGGTCACTTGAAACAGTTAAATATGACAGACCTTTTTGAATTACTAAAATTATCTTCGATTTTGATTTTGGCTTTAAAAATTCTTGAAATTATGTTACTGCTAGGCAAAGTTACTTTTGAAAAATGATTTAGGATTAAAATGTGCTAGAATGTAGTTTATAGCGTATGTTAAATATTGCCATATATAAAATCAGAGTGACATTATAATATTAAGTTATTTAAAAACCCGTGGGTGCACCAAGTTTTAACTGCAAATGGTTTTCAAGAAAATATACGATTATTGCGCAAAGCCGACTGACTTTAACTTCAGTGTGTAATTTATATTTTCACTTTAACTTAAAGTTTCATAGTTTTCTATTAACTTAGGAACTTATTTTCAAGTAGTTTGAGAAGAAAAAATTATTCATTCGACTGCCATATAACTGAAATAACTTGCACTTTTCATACATACATACATTTCATTAACTTTAAATATAAATATTCTCACATATAAAATATAATATTATATGAAAACTTTTATTTGATGTATGATTTCACCAATTCACCTTGCTAACAAAAATATCCCTACGTAACAAATTCAGGCCCTTTCACGCATGTAAACAGATCCTTGCCGAAATAAACATTGAAATAAAATCAAAGTTCTATATCCGTATAACCCCGCTTATTTGCACGGTCTACTTGTTTTCATCCGTTGCTACTTATTCAGAATGCCTTTCATTTTAGCCGGGTTTTTGAATTTCTTAAGGCATGTGTGGTACTATGGTGCTTATATCATTGATAGGCTAATTACGTTTCAAGCGAACCAACGCAAACAACGGTTTTTTTTTTGTCTGGAAGATATTCCTTATAATTTGAAAAAGTCGATTTATATTTTGACTACGTGAGCTATAAAGAATATGCTCAGTTTAGGATGGTGAGTAAAATTCATATGATTTCAGAAAACAGAGTTTTATATTAGCATTTATCTTTACTACATAGAATATATTTAAAATGTTAAAGAAATAAAAGTTTAAGCAAGATAAGCTCTTCAAATTAAAGGCAGTTAGAACAAGTAAAGTCTACTACATAATATAATATATGAACTCCATTGTAAGTACACCCTTATCCAACCCTATTGCCCAAGGGTTTGTTTATTCAACACCGTCCCATGTTAGTGAAAGTTTACAGATTTCTGTTTTCACACCTGCACGCTTATCTGTGAATAAAATTAACTCATTTACGCGTTTCTCTTCGTTAATCTGTATTAACATTCTTTTCATTATAGAGCTGAAAAGTTATTCTATTATTCCATTAATCTGCTGGATAGAATTGAAAAATGTTTAGTGTTGGATAGCCTTCATAAGGTAAAGTTTTTTAGCGATCATTTTTTTTATTCTATGAAGTGGTGAGACGAGCTGGTCGACGATCAGGGCCCTCCTGATGGTAAGAGAAACGCCAGCCCATTACCAATGTAGCTACCCAGAACTTTGCTCTGGGCAGGGGTGCACTACATAATATGTTGAATGATTTCTATTATCTCAACGATTTTGATCTTAGTTTTATGTTATTGATCAGAGTCCCAATTTACGATATCCCAAGCTACACGTTACTTTTAATGATTAAAGCACCCCAGTTCTCTAAGATGGTCAATTAACGCTTAAATTGGGTTTTGATATGACCATGACTTTTGTTTTCTCCATATTGATCAAGAGGCCTACTGCACTGCTATGGGCATTATAATGTTCTTCGAGGATATCTATATCTATACTAATATATAAAGCTGAAGAGTTTGTTTGTTTGTTTGTTTGTTTGTTTGTTTGTTTGTTTGTTTGAACGCGCTAATCTCAGGAACTACTGGTTCGAATTGAAAAATTCTTTTTTTATTGAATAGATAATTTATCGAGGAAGGCTTTAGGCTATATAACATCTCGCTGCGACTAATAGGAGCGAAGATATAATTGAAAATTTGGAAAAAACGGGAAAAATTATTCATACTTGACGGCTTCCGGTGCGTGCGCTGCGAAAACGGTTTAAGATACAAAAAAAATATGTATGAAAGAATTATTCCTCTTTAAAAGATCTAAAAAAAAGTCCGCGACAGCATATGTCTATCTTTTAAGGTTAAGTCACTAGAATCGTTTTTATGGTAATCAAATTTGTTCGAAATTAACGCAATATTATAATATGTGTTATTGATACAGAGTACTTTACTGTCAACAAAATTGTCTTTGACATCACTCAATTTCAATAAACGTAGAAGATATTAGCATTTTAAAATAACGCCGATATAATTCATTCGCTGCATGAACTACCATTACATACTGCGCGCCGCGCGGCTCAGACGCGCGGTCGGCTCCCTTCTGAATAGTTGTATACAGCGTTATTTGTTTTTGCTAATAATATCGTCGTAGATTAATACTTTTTAAATACTATTTTGTTTTGTTTTGAGGATAATATTTGGGTTCTTAATTCTTATATTTTCACGTGTAACAATACTTTATAAATATTTTATAGGATTCAATTTCCCGTTAAGCTATCTTTCGCCATTACAATTAATAAATCAGGGGTTTTCATTTAAACACGTAGGAATCGATTTACGGCAAGACTGCTTTTCACTCGGCCAACTATATTTCGCGTTATCAAGATCGGGTTGTGTCCTTCTACACAAGATAATAAAACAAAAAATATAATTTACGCAGAAGTACTTTAAAATAATTACGGTCTAAGACTAGCGGCCCGTCCCGGCTTCGCACGGGTTGACATAATACTAAACTTATCATTAATGATCTTGAGGGTAGGATGGCTACTTGCAAGGCTTCTTCTACATTATGATAATATGACTTACAATTATGTTCTTTATGTTAAGTTGCAGAATTGTAAATTTTATTCTAAAAGATGATTTTTCCCCCTTTTTTGGAAAAAAGTGTAGGACCCGTGCGAGTTTCTTATGCCGGTTCTTCTCTACGGGTTAGTTTCCGAACCGGTGGTAGGTACCATGTATGAAAATATTTGGTTCACATTTACTCAAAAATAAAACATTTTTCATTTTCATTTCTTTTTCAATGTAGCTTTCTAATGAAAAAACAATTATTAAAATAGTCCAGTACTTTTTGAGTATATTCATTACATACAAAAACCCAAATCTTTTCTCTTTATAATATTAGTATAGATAATAACAGAAAGGTTTGCAAAATTAAATATGATGCTCAAAATAACTATTCCACGCGGACGAAGTCGCGGGCACAGCTAGTTATATATATGTCATGAGCATGTCTGAGGTTATTGACGCATTTTAAATCTATCTTAACATCCGCTTCTATTTCATCCAGTGCTTTTGTAATTGAACCTGGTTATAATCAGGAGTACGCCAGGGTAGCATTTGCATAGGGCGGTCTCCTATGTGGATAACAATAAAAATAATCATTTTTCCCTCCTCTTATACAAGCTGTTTGTTTATTGTATTTTCAACTATTTTAAGACAGCTTTAACAAAAACCAACATAAAACGACAATCTTGCCCTTATTATAGTAGAGATATCCTCATTGGATAATCACGGTCATCGGGGAAAGTATAATGGGTTATGGTGGATTTCTATCGACCAAACTTCGTTGTGTTTCGGCTCAGCGGAGTAGGTAGTAAGCGTTACTGGCACCTTCACAGATTCTTCCGCGAAGTGATTTTATTCTAGTGTTATGTATTTACTCGGTATTATGAGGTAAAGAAACACGCAGATTACTTGTATCCCTTTAATGGCCGGCAACGAACTGCCACACACCGAGTGATGGAAAATTCACATCGACCTTCATCCACATACCCTACACCTTGGAAAATCTCCATCAAAAACAAACAAACAGTCGGTCAGTCCATAGTGTATATAAAAATGACTGTAAATTGTGATTTAAGCGAACCACGGGCACTTAAATTTATTTATCGTGAAGTCGTAATGTCTAGGTAACGTTCTTTTCGCTTTAACGTTATATTTATGTGGTTCCTTTATGGGCAAGATTATGGCCTTATTTTGCACTCCAATTGTTAATATGCATGACTGGGTTTAAGTGAATTAATTAATAGGCTTTATGACGAGACTGTTTTTAAAATATTATCCTTTTATGTTTCTCTAACAAGAATGCCTAAGATAAAATCACCGTTACGTTAATTGTATAGATAAAACCAAATACAATCATTTCGTCTTAATAACTGTTAATATATGCGGGAGAGCCAGGTGTCCTGAAATACGGGCTTGTAGCCAAGTTTAATCAGCAGACTAAATACAAATGTCACTGCGAATTGTAATAATAATATTCAATTTAGATAGTATTTATTGTATTGAATGAATTATTTATTGTATAAAAAAAATCGTGTCCTTTAATAATCTTAAAATTTAATTTTAACATAATGTATTAGATTCATGTGAAACGATTTGTACCCATATAATATCTACAAAAGCGACTTCAATGAAAAATTGCTTTTCATTAGAATTTTATGACAATACTGTATGCAGTGAATGCTTGACTTACAATGCAACGGAAAATTATCTCGGTTTGCTTAAAGGAAGCTGCAGAATTTAAATATATTTTCGCGTTTGACGTTTATATTTTATTTAGTAGAATATACTTTATATAGTAGGCATACCCCGCGGTTTTACTCGTTTAGATCCCATTCTCTTAGGAATACCGGGATAATACCAATGTTTTAATTCAGGGTCCAGTAGTCGGGTAGTTTTTTTTGAGTGACAATGGTTATCCACACTTCCTGATAAGACGTGAGAAATGATGTCAATATTCAAAATAATTTTAAGTTAAATTACGATACTCTCTATATCTATAATAAAATTATAAAAAATTAAAGTTTGTGTGTTTTTTTAAATTGTAAGGGGATATCTCGGGATCTACTGAACCGATTTTTAAAAATTCTTTCAACAATAAAAAGCCACATTATTGATGAGTGTCATAGGCTATATAAAAAAGATTGTTATCATTATGCCCAACGAAGTGGGCCCGGGTCAGCTTATTACGTGTAATCTATAAAGATAATATCTATAAGTCCAGACCGTTACATAAGCTTTAATAACATATAATAACTGTCGATTCGATATTTGTTTATGAATCTCAAAAGAACTCACGCTTTCAAAAACCAATATCGCAATTCACAAGGGCCTACAGCTACGGGCCGACCTTTGATCCTTCGCGAGTTCAAAAAATAGTTGAGAACATTCAATATAACGAAACACATTTTATTACTTATCTTTACTTTGTATTTGAAAACGCAAATTTTATTGGACTCCGGCCGAACCTATATTCCTTTTAAAATTCATTTTTGACTTTGTATAATCTTTGTAACATTCTATGAAAAAAAATATTTTTACGAACCATATGAGTCGAGTTAATAATTTAAGCAAAAAACATAAAATAAATCAGGTCATACAATTTTAATTAATATTAAAAATAAGACTTGTTCACACTGCATTGTATTTTATAAGCTTAAAAGGAAATGGATTTCCTCCAAGTCAAGTATAATTAGAGGAATTGTAAAGCTTAGGAGTAAAATTAATTTTAATTAAAGCGAAAGCCTTAAGCGTTTTATTATTTGTATGTTTGGAAAGTTAGCAGATACTAATCTTTTTGTTAAATTGTTTAGACTCCTTGCGAAATACGAATACTTTACTTATCAAAAATTTTGTTTAATATTTATTAAAACTATATTAGCAAAGCTCATATCTATAACAAGAATAATTTTAAATAACATTGCACGTTAAAATATATTTTAAATATGACAAAGAATAATTGACAATATCGTTTGTTCAATCAAACTGTTATATTAACCCCATTATCAAACAATTATAAATATTGTCAAAAAGAAATTCACACACTCTTATGAATTTTTAATATTAACTATTAAAAGTAACACGACTTGATGCCAATGAAATCTCAAATAGCTATTCTCTAAATTGTATCTTTAAATCTAGCTCCATCAAATAAAAATGACACGATTTATAAACATCTCCTGGAACGTTTCATATAATAATTCATTTTCTTCGCGACATACATTATGGACGAAGGGCAACGGAGCCTACTTCGGTAGCGATAAAGAACTTTTATAGCCTATACCTCGTATTATTTTATAGACTGTACTAATGATCCCTGGGGCGTAGTTAATAGAGCAACGCTTATAAAAAATGAACTAGGTAGGCTGATTGTTATTTGTTAAGGTAAAGTTATTCAGAGGTAATGATTTTAAACTTAAACTATGGGCATATCTAATTCCCAAAATATGTACAAGACAAATTTAAAATTCTTATGGTTTTACGTTACTAGAAATGCCCACCTTTGTAACTTGGATAGCATTTTTTTAACCTTTATGGGATACTTCACATATTCTCCTGAATATGTGAATTCATTCAGCCATGATGTTTGAATAATGTCTAAATAAATAAAAGAATACAAATACTTGTGTAATATATTTATTTATTTCGAGAACGTTCTCAATTTTTCCAGTGGATTTATTGAAAAAATAATGTAAAAATAAGCATGACTTATATCTGTCTGTATATACTAGCGATTTCAGACGAATATAAGTGATTCAAGCCATGTGAAAGCAATATACATTGAGAGTTTATTCCAACCGTACATATTGTTCAAATATTGACTCCGATATTACGATCGTAAAGTCCCGGGTCTAAATAACAGGAAATTATATAAATGCTGGGTATGAAACGATATAATATTTGAGTGTTATATTTATTGAGGTTGTTTGAAAAGTAAGGGTTATAGTAATGGTTTTGTGTTCGCTCGAGATTACTTTCATCCAGTCTTATTTTTGTTTTGTAAACTAGTTTTATTTGCATCTTTGTTTCAGGAATGGTTGCCCGCGACTCCGTCCGCGTGGACTTTCTTATAAACTTTGACGTTATAGACTTTTTTTCCAGTTAAGAAGTAGCCCATGTCCTTCCCCAAGCTCTAAACCATCTGTGTACTACAGAATATGTTTTAAACCATACTTAATATTAGTATAGTTTAAAACATATTCTGAGCTAAAAGTGTGTGGCGGCCACTTACCATACGGAATGAAAATGTAGCGAAGATCGCTGGTTCTCGCTGGGAATCTATGAGTAAAGGCTTAGTGAGCCAGCATTGGACAGCCAATTACACCATTACTTTAGTGATCATACTTTCGTAGGTACTATTAATGTAAATTATTTAATTTTTTAATTATAACTTTTTAATCCAAGTTAAAACATTATATAGGAAAAGGTTTTATGGGTTGTTTGCTATTTTTTAATTATTCGAAAGAGGTGAGAGTGCTTGTTTTATATTATGTGATCCTAAAATAATATGGGAAAAAGGAATACGGTTAAATACCATGCGATTTAGGAAAATTTTAGTGTTGTTTACTATTTTTAATTTTTTATTTGTACTTACATGTAAAATAGGGGAAACAATATGAACTTCGGAACCAAATATATTAAGCTACGGAGGGCTTCGTGCTTAAGTCCATTATAACTTAGGATTAAATACATATTGCAGAGTGCACATCCAATTGTTCACTTGTAACACACTAATAAATGCCTATATTAAATACCTAGGTATTTATTATAGCTTAATATATTTGGTTCCGAAGTTCATATTGTTTCTCCTGTTTTACAACTTACTACTATTTTAAACTACTAGTAGTTTTTAATAGAAAATTTCTCTTTGATCTCCCGTATATTAAGAATTATATGGACAGTTCGACAGTTTGATGAAAACTCAAAGTAGTATAAAGGTTTAAAATGTTCCTTATGAGGTACTTCCCTTAAAATAAAATAAAAAACATTCACCTCAACATACAAGCACACTTTTAAATCTATTAAAACAATATATCGCGTCGTTATATTTTTACGACATAAACACATATTGTTGATACAACGGCAGTAACAATGTAAGCTTTTTACGGTCGTAAATATATTTTATAGGAAAATGAAAAATGTGCTCAGCAGCTTATAAAATTGTGTAATCCTGATATACGTTTTCCTAGTAGTTAATTTGTGTAGGTAGATCGCTACCTTTAGACTGAATTGTGGTGGCTCGGTTGCAATGGTACTACAATCTCACAAAAATCTGATGCCATATCCTCTTTATCTCATCCTTTACTAGCTGCGCCTCGAGGTTTTACCCGCATTTATGCATGTATTATACACACAAACCTGCCTCTTGAATCACTCTATCTGAAAAAAAACGTATGAAAATCGGTTGCGAAAATTTTAAGATTTAAGCATACATAGAAACAGTGAAAGCGAATTTGTTTTATACTCTGTAATCACGATTCCTCTTTTTTAAAGCCGGTAACGCATTCGGCAGCTTTCTTGCTGTTGTGTGTTTAACTGGTCATTGACCACTAAGACAACCTTCTATTTAGTCGCACACAATCACGAAAAAGGATCATGTTTTTTAGATAGCATACGTATATATAAACAAATTATTGAATACTAGCGGACCCGTGCCCACTTCGTTGGGCATAATGTTAACAATCCTTATTTTATATAACCTATGACACTCAGCAATAATATGGCTTTCTATCGGTGAAAGAATTTATTATTTATATCGGTGATAAAATTTAATAAACACACAAAGTTTACTTCTTTACAATATTAGAATAGATTTTTGAATATAAACATATTAACTATAGAATCAAGCATCAGGTTTAAACATTACTTTCTTAACTCTCTGTATACAAATGACCCGACTTATTTCTGACTTATAACAGTCTAAAGTTCACACCATAATCTGTATCTATCTATACTTAAAATAAAAATGTAAGGAGTAGCTGTATGTACATGGAAGATATATGAGAAAAAATATTATAGGAGACCTTTATTAACGCAATAGAACCCAAACCAATGATTTTTGAAATTTTTGTCTGTTTGTCTGGTTGTCTGTTTGTTTGTGCACGCGTATCTCAGAAACGGCTTATCCTATCTAGATAGCGTTTTCAATGATATATTTTGGTAAGCTTCACTTAACATTTAGTGTTTAATTCATGTCAATCGGTTGATAAATAAAAAAGTTATGGCAATTTAAAGAATCACGTTGAACTCGCTGAAGTTTGTTGGCGCGTGTTAGGCATTTTCAAAAATGCTGCCCAAAGTCACTTTTCTACGCGGGCGAAGTCGCTGGCACAGCTAGTAATTAATAATATTTGACTAATTAACAGCAATACCAAACACATAAACTCACTTCGCATACTAATCACGTCAAAGTAATGCAATTGAAACAATACTGGTATATGATAAATCTAATATCTACGATAGCTATTAGCCATTAGCTGGATTAATAAGCTTTTAATTAAATACCTTGGCTCGCTGGGATGCTGTTAAGAGCATTAAATAGTGACAGCTCAGCGAAGATATTAGCTACTTATCCTCTAGTCTAGCACTAGGTATAATGTTCTACTAGTGTTATAAAACTATTTAGTATGTATAGCTAAACTGGGATTTGGCTGTAGGTTGCCAATATTATGTTTACGTTCAAAAATTGTTATTTATTTATATTGATTTTTTTTATTTATTTGTATATTTTGATGATGGAACATACTTATAGCCTTTAGATTATAAGACCGAAAAAAAGAAAAAAAATATATTAAAAATTGTCTAAATTTCGATTTAAGTATTATGAACGTTCTCGTTCCGATCATTTGTCCTTGTTAAGCTGATAGCGTTAACTTAGTTTGACCTAATTACAACCTTGATATACCTACATATAATTTAAGTACATTGGTTACTTGTATGTACAGTCAAATACGAAATTCGATATTATAAAATATCTTAACACTTAAAGAAAAAATCTATAATTAATAAGATTCTTTTATAATGGACAAATTTGTAGGAGGCTTCCTTGATGGTAAGATAACACCTCCATCCAAAGAAAAATACCTCAAGACTTTATTACTTGCATTTTAAAGATAAATAAACCTTACTTTACTTCTCTTTATGAAATTTACTAATGTAATAACTAGTCGTGTCCCGTAGTTTTACCCACGTAGAACTACGTGGGTTCCCGTTCCCGGGGCAATACCGGGGTATAAAGTAACCTATGTGTTAATTCAGGGCATCCCCTATGTCACCTATTTCACATACCAAATTTCAACTAAAGCGGTCCAGGTTTTTCGCGTGAAAGAATAACAAACATATATCCATAAATACGTTTTCACAAACTTTCACATGTATAATATTAGTAGGATAGGATTATATGATAAGACGTGTATTCATCAAATGCTGTACTTGACTGTACACTACACCAGCAAACATGAATCTCCTACTAAATATTTTATGAACACTCTATCTATTGAATTATTTATAAACCCATTTAACGTCAACATGTCAGTTAATAGCTGTTTATTGTACAGCATAATCAAAATAAACTAAACATTTTGTATAGAAAACATCGTAACAAGAATTATATTTAGCTGGTTTTTATTGTTAGTGTTTTGATTGAAATAACCACTAACCATAATATAACCTTCGTATTTCCGAAGTTTTAGTATCTAGATAAAGCAATTTTTTAACTTTAATTACTTTATTCTTTATCTTCTTTAAATGTATTTTGACTCCTCTAACAGGTTCAAATTTATAAACTCCGTAATTTTAGTTTTATTTTTTCTTAATAATCTAATTGCATCAGTTTCTTTCTCTACGCATAATTCTTTTTATTCTTTCTTATATTATGGCATTAGCGTTTAGCTTTTTGCCAATGTCAATGTAATAAGGGGCAACGTGGTCAAGATAAAAGTCGATATGAGTCAAGTAAAATCGTCATCAAGTCGTCTTTAGTTGAGTCAGTCAGTCATTTCGTTCTGCCCTCCGTAAAGTGATAGTGAACTTTACGAAGAACCTCGACGAATATTGGAGCAATCGGAATGGCGCTACTATGCGCTCTCAAATGAATTCTTCATTTCTTGGACACTTATTAGCTAGTTTACTGCATGATTCACTATCACAATCAAACATTAAATCACTTTATGCACCAAAAAAATAATATTCAATCGAGATTACAACTAGACGCCGCAAGATTCCCGCCAAAACTCCCTACGCATAATTGTAAATAGCTTCATAACGCTGGTTAGTTAGAAACAAATGTAACTTCATTTTTTTAAACTTTAAAAGTTATACATTGCCAGTATTTAAATGCATTAAAAACTATTTTCAGAAAACTTTTTAAGTGGCCTGGTATATTCCAAAAGATAAATGACATCGGTTCATAAGTCAAATTTAAAAATAAGTTACAGATGGCCAGTGCTACACAGTAAAAACTATTTCTCTCAAAATTTTCTAAGTGGCCAGGTTTATTCTAAAAGATGAATGATATCGGTCGGTTCACTGCGCGCCACACTCCATTGCGCTCCCCGACTGGGCTTTGAACTCATTATAGACTTAAATTACCTACAAACTCATTTTACACGTGCGATGTAGATAATCATAATTGACTCAAAATCAAAGACAATTAAAACAATAAGTATATTATTTTATTTTAACAAAGAATACAGTATATTTGACATTGTCGAAGTATTTTTTCGAAGTGTCTTTGATTAATTATTGGCAAGAACGTTTTCTTGTGTATTTCGTGCGTACAACTATCTTATTATTTATAGAAACTTTTTAGAAAATAATCTAATATCTACTACTAACCTATTTTTCATGAAGTTTGAAATTAATGTGAAGGCTATAACTTTCTTATTAATACTCTTATTACAAATAAACTGTTTCTTCAGAAACATTACTATGCTTTGACTATTTCATCCCTCGAAATAGTAGTTCAAACATTTACTCCATAAAGGAAGGATCTCCTAAAGCTGTTAAGATAATCGAAATATTACAATAACCATATCCACCGACATATCTTTATCCTCATAACATTGACCTACATAATTCATTCTGAATATTACTTTCACAGCAAAGCATCTCTATATAAAATCGGGGTAATATTTTTCGATAAATATAAGGTGAAATGGGGTTCGCTTACAATATTTTTTCATATATATTTTTGCCTGTAGCCCTCTATTGAACGAGCGGGTAACCCTATTTGGAATGATCTCGAGTCTCGAACAAAAGAAATTCTATTTAATCGACACTCTAATGCTTTCGACCCATTTACCCGTTTTTAAGTATTGGTACGTATTATACGTATCTAGTTACCATAGTATACCAATATTTACAATAAACACGTCAGATGTCATTCTCATATTACTAGCTGACCCGGCAACCTTCGCACTGCTTTAATAAACGTTTGTATGGGAAATAGAAAAGGGCTGTTTCTATGAAATTCCCGGCGACTATTCGGATTTTTTCCATCTTTTTAACCTCCACGAACATTTCAAGACCAAGATAAGATAAATCCGTTAAGCCGTTCTCGAGTTTTAGTGAGACTAACGAACAGCAACTCATTTTTCTATTTCAAACAAAGAATAAAAATCTCATTAGCTTTGAATAATTTTTTAAATAATAATTTTAATGTAGAATTAGAAATATCTTGCATTATTTTATAACTATCTTATAAAATTAACAGCTATATTCAAATAGAAGATAAAATGAGTTACAACACGGAACTTCAAAGGGGTTTAAAAATTAAATTTTCACTAACTACTGGCGCTTTTAAGATTAAAATTGAAGATTAAAATCTACTTTACGGTTATTCTATATTTTGAATTTACAAATAACCTATGAAAGATCTTTCATAAAATAAAACTTTATTACACAAACTATCCGACGTAATTGTTCACGTTCGCGCTCAAAACGTCAAAAATTGGTTTTTCAATGAAAAGCGGTTTCGACAGCAAAAAGGGCTTTGCAAAGCGCCAATTCTGAATTTTATTTCTCAAATTTCGAGTGCATCCAGAGCTGTTTCGATATTGGTGGAGTAAAGTTATGTACGTTTTATTTTTTAGGCTGAAAAGGCTATAGTGGAAGCACTCGTGTTGTTGTGCTTATCAAAATACGAAACATATATAGCTATGAAAGGGTTCTTAAAATATAAATATTAATAATTTGCATTTTAACGTTGCGTACTACGACTATTAATTTAAAATATATTTCGACAGATACAATACATATTAGGCGTATGAAAGATAACTTGTTATTATTTCATTTCAATGTTGTCAGGTAATTGAATATTACTCATTTCTTTAAATATTTACCAGTTGTACTGCCAAGGCAATGTTTATTTTTTTTATTTTAATAATTTTTTACACCATCTTGACAAATAATGCAAAAACATATGACGACTATATAATATGTTTTTGTATTACACATCATATTATAGTCGTAAACAGCAGGATTAAAGTTTTAGGTGGTTTCTTTAACAACCAACATGTGACTAAAAAACGAAATAGACTGACTAAATAAAAGTAAAGACATTGATCTAGAAACGAGTGAACTTACTTTCTTTGAAAATATGAAATATAACACCATCTACAACTTTATATTATATTCTTTAAAAAGTATAATTTACTACGAATACAAACCAAACTAGACACAAACAGTTAGATTAGTGAACAAGCTCAGACAGCAATCAATTAAATGAGCATTATATGAAATGTTAGCAATTAGTAGAGCCTAATTTTGATTCCCGAGCACCTAACGGCCGCACCATCAGCTAAATGTAAATTAAAGTGATTGCCTAATTAAGTGAAGGTTACCAAAATTACAAGGCTTACTCACCCCAATTAAGTAATAATTATTTTTGTATAGAGAATCTTCTAGTCTTATTTGATGATTTATTATGTAATACTATAATATAATATCTAGACCGTAGTCTCGTGCGAAATTTTGAATTTTTTGAGGCTAAAATAAACGATATTAGACAAAGTTATATACAGACTAAAGTGTAGATGAATGTGCATGAGTTACCTACGCTATAGATTAGGGGTGTGTAAAATAATTTAAGGATGGACAAAAGAGGCTTAGAAAATAAATATCTCTTGTTATAACACGAGTATAACACGAGTGTGTTGCCGGCTTTTTTGAAAAAGGGACACCTTTGACAAGTCTTTTAGAAAACTATGGACATTTAAGATATCATGAATAATATATGCTGACGCTACATCAATTAACAGTAGTCGTTGCAGTCTGTACAACAATATCTGTAGCTTTCACATATTAATGTTTGAGCACTAGTATTAAATGTGGTTATGAATACTTAGTAACATTAATGGTTTACTAATGTTTGGTCTGAGTAATTATCGTCAAAGCATGATTTGATTTTCATGATATTATGAAGAATATTTTTATTAGTTTTTACCAAATAGTCTTTTATATGTACTATTGAACAATAAAAAGCTGTTTTCCGCGTGGACTTTCATGTAAACTTTGACCCCTTATAAGTTTTCATTATTTTTGATATTATGTATTCTGCTGTTCACGGCGGGGACAAATCCAACGAAACAAAAACTATGAAAATTGGTGTAGCCGAGTCTCGAGTTATAAGTGTTATAACCAACCCGTCTTTCTTTTTAGGGTTCCGTAGCCAAAATGGCAAAAACGGAACCCTTATAGTTTCGTCATGTCCGTCTGTCCGTCTGTCCGTCTGTCACAGCCGATTTACTCGGAAACTATAAGTACTACAGTGATGAAATTTGATGGGAATATGTGTTGTATGAACCGCTACAAAAATATGACACTAAATAGTAAAAAAAAGAATTGGGGGTGGGGCCCCCCATACATGTAACTGAGGGATGAAATTTTTTTTTTCGATGTACATACCCGTGTGGGGTATCAATGGAAAGGTCTTTTAAAATGATATAAAGTTTTCTAAAAAACATTTTTCTTAAAGTGAACGGTTTTTGAGATATCAGCTCTCAAAGTCGTAAAAAGTATGTCCCCCCCCCCTCTATTTTTATAACTACGGGGTATAAAATTCTAAAAAAAATAGAGGTGATGCATGCTAATTAACTCTTTCAACGATTTTTGGTTTGATCAAAGTATCTCTTATAGTTTTTGAGATAGGTTGATTTAACTGTAATTTTGGTTAAGTTATTGTGCTTACACTGAAAACGATGGCTGAACCTTATAAGATAGATCAAAAAATATACTACAGTATTGTACACCTTTAAAAATCCGCGATGATATAAAATCTTTATAATGTAGGTACTTTTTACGAGAAATATTAGCTTATTCAAGCTATACGCCATTAATCCTTATCCAGTAATGTACCTTAAATACATTGTGCATTTGATAAAGTTTAATATTACAAATGTGATTGTTGAGTAATAATAGGTTAAACATATCCATCGAACCAATATTTTTAAAACGCGTTAATCCTATAGATTATTATTATTACATCGATTCAAGAAGATCGGTCGCTCGCTGCGCTGCAGCGCGTGAGTTGCGGGGCTTGGTCTCGCGCGGGGGCGGGGATTTTTGGAGATTTTAACGAAGATTTCCTCAAACAAAACTACATACATAAATTTATGCAGAATGCGGGATATACACCTCTTCTCCAAAATTGTATAACCACTAGAGGTGAAACTCACCTGGATAATATATTTGGTAATTTTAATTGTGAAGCTGGTGTATATACTTCTTTATTCAGTTATCACAAGCCGATTTGGGCACGCCTATAGCACGGAATATTTATAAATACAGATATAAAATTAATATTCATACATAAAAGTACAAGGCAAAATATCGGGAGAGTTTAGGCTCCATTCACCAGGTGTATAAATTGACATAATAAGTTTATTATATTTGCTGCTACGGAACCCTTTGTGCGCGAGCCCGACTCGCACTTGGCCGGTTTTTTATATTTATATAGATAAGATGTGTTCTGCGGTTTCAAAGGTTACATTTAGATTTTAAGAGATTCTGGTCAGCCAGTGTGATAATATTGTAA
The DNA here is from genome assembly GCA_026213755.1 of Eurema hecabe. NCBI lineage: Eukaryota > Metazoa > Arthropoda > Insecta > Lepidoptera > Pieridae > Terias > Terias hecabe. Next base: position 4,725,050 of record JADANM010006230.1, on the reverse strand, counting down.
TTGTATATCGAATTTCTATCGTATCACAAATGAAGGATGGATTTAATAGGTCACTGTCACAAGATTGGCCCTCAGCCAAGCTAGGCCTCTTGTTACGAGAGAGATGGTTCAAGGTTCTGTGTTTGATAGCTAATTTGGTTAAGTGTAACATTTTAATAAGAAAACTTTATGTAGGATTATGACGTCATGTTTAAAGTGGGCATGAGATGATTTTGGAGTATACAATTATAGGTAAAGTAAAATTGTAATTTTTCGTAATAGCGCTATTTTTAAAGAGCATTTTTATCACGATGTTATAGTTTAATTTGTCCCTGACTTTGATTTTTTGAACCTATATTCTCACATAAAAAGATCACACTTATGCTTCATTACAAAGTTAAAATATGATAACGAAAAGTGTTATTCAATTGATAATACCACAAGGTGTGTCCCGCGATTTTACCCGCGGTTTATTAGGGAAAATAAATTGTGTATCACGATTTACGTTACAACATAGCCTATGTGTGAATGTCCATACCAAACTGCTACAACATCCTAGCTAACTCCATACCAAATATTATTAAAATCGCTCTATCTGCTTTGACGTGAACAACTAACAAGAATAAAGACTTTAGCCCTTATGTTATTTGTGTAGATTAAATTTAAAAATACATCGCAAGAAATAAAAGTCGGTTTATTAAGTTCATTTTAAAATTGTTCAATTCAAAACTAAGAATATAATATTTAAAATCCAACGTTTTTCTACTTGCGAAAGAAAAAAGTTTTTATAATAAAATAATAAAAAACGAAACGAAAGATTCAAAAAGTTTTTATTGAAAACCGCAAAATGCAATTCCATTTTTATCTCGACTGGCACGAAAGAAATATATCTTTCCAAAGCAAAACAACTATAAAATGAAATATCCTATATTTTTCCATTCTATTCACCACGGGTGGCTGCAAACATTTTAAACTTATAACCTAAAAAATAAAAGCGACTTTATTTGAAATATGTCGCTTAATTGGATAGACACATTTTATAAATTGCCGTGTAAATTTTCTGCGCAAACTAAATTGTAATTTAAAGTGATATATGAAAACAATGTATAGCTTTAAAGTTTACAAGTTTAATATTTTTTAGTATTTATTATAAACTAAACTAACTACAAGAAATATTGACCTTATTGGGCATGCGAATGACATAATATGAATCTATACTAATATTATAAATAAGTAAAGTTGTTAAATTGTAAGGGGGTAATCTCGGAATCTACTGATTTTTTAATTTCTTTCACCCACAGAAAGCCACATTATTGCTGAGTGTCATAGGCTTTATAAAAAATCGAAAAATAAAAAGGTTTTTACGTAGTAGTCCATTTTGCAAAGTCAATCAGAGAAAAAACGGTCGAATTAAAGCGTTTCCTACTAACGCTGCCTTAACTATGAAATATATATTTTTGAGTTCTAGAGAAAAGATGTGGAGCTTGTAAGTGCCTACAAAAACTCTAACTTCTAACTTTTATATTTATGTTACAGAAATAAAAAAGATTTATTAACATTATGCCCAACGAAGTGGGCACGGGTCAGCTAGAATACTATATTATAATTAATAAGTCTGAAATAAATAAAATTTTTCGAAGTCGTTACTCTTATAATATAAAGCTGCACTGTTTTCTACTTTTTTCACTGTATTCAATTTCATTATATACTTGGCTGTCCAAGTCCAATAATTAATTATTACGCGTTTGAATGAGGTAATATTTTTAATTACTTATAGGTTATAAAAAAACACAATTTCTCGTTCATTATAAAAGGTGCTTTGTTTATTTTTTAAACAAAAATGTTTTTCTTTCTTATTATTATATGGAACATGTAAGCAAATACACGCAAGTATACAATTTATAAAGTAATTAATGAAAAAAGATTTCAAGATAAAAACTAGGTTTATACTGTATCGAAGGTGCACGATCTTTCAGGAAATTCATAAATATTTATATTTTAAGCATTTTCAATGAAATTCAATAATTTAAATCAAGTCACGTAATATCGTAAAAGCTTCGATAAAATGGCCTGGAACATTTTGTTTAATACATTTATAAAAAACTTAAACATTAAATTGCGTCTGGAATTTATTTTCTACGTGTTATTCCAGTCTTCAATAGATGCTAACATATTACTAGATATAATATTATGATGTCATCCTTAAACAATTAATATATTATTATTTGTATCAAACATATATACAAAGTTTTATGTTTCTATAAAAGGGAAACTGTGTTACAAAACTGCACCAAATTTAAGTCGAGAAGTTTTAAATACAACAAATCGTAAAAAGTTATCGTTCAGTAAAATGCCTAGATAATATAATAAGATAGGTATGACAAACATTAACAGTCACACAATAGCAGTCGCTTTTATAGTGTTACTAATAATACATAATATTTCTATTAAATAATAAGCCATTACACGCTTAAACTACACAGAGCAAAGTTTCGCTCTTATATCAGCGATGATTGGCATAACATTTACAGTTTTTGTTTCCTTATATTATATTGAAATACATTACAAGCTATACCAAGCTGTTTCTTAAAAACACAAGGCATTCTTAAGCTTTATGAAGTCGCAAATCCGCCGGGCGAATGTAAAATTCAATCCATTACTCGTAAAATGTCGGGAAGACAATCCTTTCGCGTTTCATTTATATGATTTGTCACTTTGTCTAAAGCTTTTTAAAGGTCTCAAGGGATTCTCTGTATTGAAGCGTCGTAAATGTAAGACGCGTTCTTTATTAGTTCTTTAACGTCTTAAGTCAACCAATTGTAGCTTTTTGCCACGTGTTTTAGAAGCGGTTTATACTGGTTTATTCTGGATTTGTTTAATTCATATGTTTATTGTATTTATTTCAGTTATTAGTCGGTTTTTAAGGGCGTTTTTGTCTATGTCGACTGAATAATCCCATTCTATTCTATGCATTTCTCTGGCCTTAATAAAAATTATATGTTTTTCTTTGTCTTAATCTTCTATAATGATATTCCTTATTTATAATAATATAGTATTTTTTCTATAATAATATTATGAAGTTGTCGTTTTGTAGTTATTTAATAGTGACTTAAAGAAACAACGTTTAATTAGGTAATAAGTAAAGTAGGCTGAAAAGTATTAATAGTCGTGTAAATCATAATATGAAAATGGTGAATAATAATTGTATTACAACGACATCTAGCGGTAGACACAGAACTAAATTATCGAAAAAACTTCTGTCAATCTTAGCAAAGACGTTTATCGTTACTGTCAGTTTACTAAAGATTAGCTTTCATATGAATGTTATTTATTCATTTGTCACTTTGTAAAAGCCTCGTATAAGCTCTTCCCATAGAAGTCTTTTGACTTTTCGTTGAAAGCTGGTAAAACATTAATTTTAATTCTAAATTTCAAATCTTACACAATATGTCGCTCGTAAGACGCTTTTAACGTTTAACATTCATAATTTTAGCGCTGTCGTGTTTATGTCTGTATGTCACGTCTAAGAGGTTCTTCGATGTTAATAGCTTAAGTAGGTATTAACAATGAAAACGCCTTCAGTTTATTTTTGAAAGGTTTTTAATCGTTTCTGTGTTTAAGACATTTTGGGTCTTAACATCATTATATAGTATTAAAGAAAGTCCGCTTTCTTGTGTACTTATGCTTAAATCTCCATAACTGCGAACCGATTTTCATGCTGTTTTTAAATACATAAAGTGATTTAGGAGGTCTTGTTGCATGTTTAGTGTTTTTTTGATAATACAATAAATAAATTTTTATGAAAGAACGCGTTTTGAAATACCTATATTTTTTATTATGATTTATAGCTTTAGTTTGCTAACGTTTATTTAAAAAAATATCTAATCTTTGTGCAAACGATTTCTATATACGCTTTCGTACAATGTTGGGATAAAATCCTATCTATTGTAGAGAATTGTAAAGCTCAGATTATTCATTTCATTCACAGGAAATGGATGTAGGTGACCTGTATTTTCAATGTTAATGGTGCTGCTATTATGATTGAATCTAGGCAATTTAGCGGCGTTCTATCTTAAAACCTATGTACTATTTTTGACTGGAAGTTTGTTATGATTTGGCCTAATTATTGTGTTAACCAAGTATTTATATTAGGTATCTAACAAACAATAGATAAAGATATTTAAGTATATAATTTTAACCCAAAACAAGTTTTTCACTAACGTTAATTACAATTTATACAGCCCAAAAGGAACCATAAATATTCCCTTATAAAATGTAAATGTAATATTATTTTTTTTTCATTTTATTATCTTCCTAACCCTCTTTATCCCCATCAAATTGTTTGTCGTGATTTGTATGGGATTTTTCAAAATATAATCTGTAAGTGTAACTGTCACTTTTTTGAGAAGGGGAAATCCTTTTACGGATAGCTGTCATCCTCGGAGGAGGTGGCCACGAAGTTCTACGCAATACCTAGCGGGCTCAATAAGATACCGAATCATTCCTCCACGACCTCTAATACCAGTTAACCCCATCAATAACACAAATGTGAAATACTTATTCATAAAAAAACTTCAACAACCAACGAAGTGAGATCTAAATGGGTGCTAAGTTCAATGGTCAGTACTGAAATTAACAAAAACATAAAATATTGTATCAATAATATAGAGTTCCCTAACTAATTTTCTTACAACAGTCCTTCTTTAGGCATCCCTGAGGGCGGAGTTCAGGCGTAATCGTACAAACAGAGAGACTATCGCTTTTATATTAATTTAATGCATATTATATAGTATGCAATGTTCTGTGTAATATACAGTGTGGAACAAAACATATGTCCGATCCTGAAGGGTATTATTCTCTTACTAAAAATCTTCTCGTATAAAATTAAACAAAAAATCTGTATCTAAAAATAGTAATGCAATAAAGTCTTAAAGATTATGTTTGTAGTGAAAAAATTACACAAATTCAAAGATATTCACAAATGCTGGCAACTCACGTACAATTCGTAGACCCTATAGACCTAAAGCTAGCAGAGCACGTGAACGCGAGACGGTATTGCCATGTAAGTTTTGCAATGTTAATTAGTTTATTTTTTGTTTGGAAAATTAATTATAATAATAATAATAATAATAATAATAAATAATAAATACTCTTTATTGCACACCACATAAGAAAATAACATTACAGACATCAAGAGAAGGAAAAACAGTACAAAAGGCGCGATTATGTTATTTTTTCAAAACGATAGCAAAACAAGGACTTACTACCGGTATATAGTAAGAGGTTTTCGGATCGGACACTTGTTTTGTAGCACACTGTATATATCTACCAACAAGACATCTGATAGAAATAGCATTATTTTTTACATTAAGTGTATTACGAACTATGAAGTACATTATACGTAGCGATTATCTTTCTCCTTCAAAAAAATACCTCAAATATCTCCAAGATCCAGCCGCGAACCGATTTACATCTTAACGTACAATTTTCCCAGAGTTTATTGTCAAGAAATTTGTTATAGAATTTCCTTACTTATATTTCTTATACAATTTTGTTTACGGGTCGCGTACGAGTATAAGCTTATTTTAAGTGGTTTATGATTTGTGAACTTCAAGATTTTAGAAACACTGCTTTTTATATGTTTTTTATGTGCTTTATTAAACTATAGTATTTATTAGTAGTAACAAAACTAGGCCATATTTGTATTTAGACAATCAAACTATAGCTTATCAACAACAAATGATATCATTTAATTTAAAGAATATTTATATATTTTATACTGGGCTTAATTTAATTAACTTGATTACATATGTATATATAATTTACATATTTATATTTGTACCTATTATTAAAAAGTATACTAACGTGGCGTAGTGTTTTAATAAACTATAATTAATCAATAATTGTTGGATCTTAGCGATACGTAAACAAAATATATGTAAAGCATTTTTTAATGTACTACAATCGATCGTTATAAATAAGCAGCTTGTGGACACGTAAGCATATAATACAAATAAATAAAAATGAATAACGTTCGGTATATTGAGTGATATCTATTACCAAACTACTTGATCTATTTTTCCATTTAAGATAGTTCCATATGTTGTATATTACATGTAAAATGGAACAAACTCCTCTAAAGCAGCCACATATTACTAAGTAAGACTGTTTGACTCACAAAGTTTGGTAGAACGTCGATCAGCTAACGAGAATGAATCACTTTTGTGCTAGCGCCCCTTGGGAGTGATTTAACGGTCAGACGATTGGCTACATTTATTTCTCTTTGCACGTGTTGGTTACATTGTTACTATAGATTAATCACTATATAGTTTACACTATAGTACAAATAAAATGAATTAAATACTTCAGGACACTTAAACACAGCGATATCTAGTTTCACGCTAAGCAGAGCTTGTATCATGGCTAGATAACGGATAAATTACATTTCTTTTGTAAATACGTACGTACATACAATATATATGTATTTTACCATTGCGCCAAGCGGTCGTGAAATATTACAGACACTCACTCTCTCAGCTAGCTGCCAATATTATGTAAGCTTAGATCTTTAATACGCAATTTGTTACTCGTATTAGGCCAGGGCTTGCAGCAAGTGAAGCAATAAGGTCTAAAGAACACGATGTCTTTAATTAGTAAATATGACCAACCGTCAACCTATAGGCAAATCTACCACAAAGAATCAAATACCTTTTACGTAAGCAATAAAAGTTACGTAATTAATTGACTTTAG
>JADANM010006230.1:4639680-4673749 GCA_026213755.1 Eurema hecabe | reverse complement strand
TTAATGTTTTCTCAAAGTATTTCTTTCATGACTTAGTTCTTGTTTTAGCGAAACATTTTATTTTAGAACTGGATTAGCGGAATGATTAATGAACGCTAGACTTGGATGGATATTTTAACGATATTAAATACAAAAATATTTTGCTTTAAGTTTTTAATTTTCTAATACTTTAATACGGTTAATGGCTTGTGTTATTTATTTTGTTACTTGCTGTAAATTAATGCTTCGGACGCGTTAAACGTAGGTACTATGGTCGAGAAGTTAGCCGCAAAACAAAAATATTATCTTACCAACTTTATTTTATCAATATTATATACACTATTTAGCGTTATTCATCATATGAATACTATACCGCATTTGCTTCTATTTGATTTGATTATGAACAGCTTAAGAGAAATTTCGTCTTATGGTACTTCGACCGATGCACGCAAAGCCAAGTCTTAAAAGCCGGGCCTTTAAAATGTGGATTGGGAAGAATTTGTACTAAAAACAATGAAGTTTATATTGTACTTTATTATTTTTTGAATTTTTAGCGTACGTTTTACGTTTAGGATGAAGGCTTTACTAACGCGAAGGATAATTTATATCTCAGTAAAATAATATTAATACTTATAATAATAAATAATAAAAGACCTTTTATTGAGATCACTTTATTACAATACTCATTTAGATATTTAATAAACTTAACTTGATAGGTACCAGTTTCTTTAGAATTACAGTTAATTTTTATCAAGACTTAAACCGTTAATACTATCAAAAATACCTAAATATCTTCTAAATTCCTATAGATCAGGGAAATTCTCATAGAAATACATACAATAAACGATGAATGTCGTGTTTCGGGAGGCCGTTCTAATTATTTGGTCGGTATTTGGGTCAAGCCTTGAAGAGGGATCGAGCTTTTTGTTTGCAAAGATGTCTGTTGATTAGATCTTTGAAATTCCGATTCAATACAATGGCCAAAGGGTGCAAGAAGTTGACCAAGCCGCGTCACGTAATTTAATTTATTCAATTTTAAAATTATATGTATGTACCTAATTCTTTATTCATCATTTGATGCTTATTATATTTTAAAATTGGATTTTTACTTGTCTGTATAAGTTATTTTATTAAAAGAAAGTCCTGTTAGTACCAAATCTGAAATTTATAGAATATATGCAAAACTTCCAAAAAAGAAAGCAATCAGATTTTCCGTGGATAAAGGCTAAGCTGGAAAAGCTAGCTAGAGCTTTTATAGGACTGGTTAGGTCAAATATAAAATTTTTATTTTTTATTTAATTACAATTATAATAAATATTTACAAACTTAAACGCTTATTATAACTATATAGTTATATAACTAAAACGACCTAATAAAACGTTACAATATCACATTTCTAAACCGTTATTAAACCGAACTATCTTCCACAGATCTCGCATTCAAAATCCTGACGTGGCTCGGTTACTCCAACTCAGCGTTCAACCCGATCATATACTCAATATTCAACACGGAATTCCGAGAAGCATTCAAAAAGATCCTAACATCCAAATACCCTCCGTGTTGCGGGTATCAGACTGTACGAGCTAACACGCCAACGAGAAACGACAATTTCGTCACCGACTACGGAACTAAAACGCTTGTTGTTCGAAGAAGTGGGTCTCTAGGGCTGTCTGCTGTGGACCCCACGCCGCGGTCTTCTGCGGAGTCGGTAAGGCCTCTAAGAGACTACCACATTTGACAAGAAGACGGGAGTAGCAACAACGGGCTGCTCGATAAAAGCGACGTAGTTTAGGAAGTCTTGATGTATATACTTATAGATTTTATTATAAAACTCTGATACAAATCTACTATGTGACTCTTTTTACTAAGCTTCCTGAGAGCTGAGGAAGCTTATTTCAAAAATTTATTTTATGTATCCGGGAATAGCTCTGTTATTTATGAACCGTTTTGTATGTTTTTTTTTTGAACGATGGGATTATCATTTAATACCAATGAAAGGGAAAACAAGGTGTAATGTGTGTCAGAGTAGTACAGATAAACTCGTTTCTGCTTAAACTAGGTTTTTATGGAAATAATTATTATCGATATACAATTTCAGCGGGATGCAGCAATACATTCTTTTTTAATAAAAAAAAAACAAACGTATTAAGACATCCTTCAATATAATAATTACTACAATAAAATCATATGCAAAAATATTTCATTTAGGCGGTCCATTCCTAACATCATGTAAAATATATTTTTTTATCAAAAACTTCCAAAAACTTTAACGTTTAAATTTCACGGAAGGCTTCTTTTGTTTATTTAAACTTTCAGAACAAAAATTCTATTAATGAGATTTTCAAGAGGTAAACAATGCTTCTTTTGAAATAGCTGTATTGTTTTATTGCAAGTTACAATCAGACAAGGTTTAGAATTACGCTGTTACATTAGTCTTCCTCGTGTTTATTTTTACTAGACTATTTATTTTCAAACAAATATAATCAACTAAACTTTAGTCAATTTTAAAAGTGTATTAACTTAAGAATAACACTTTATACACTCTTCTTCTTCTTGTTTAAATGTCAGTGCTGCTTTACCACAATTTTGCCAATGTCTGGTTTCGTGTAGATAAAATAAGTTTCAGGGTCGATATTTGATTGTGGCAATCAGCAACACGTGCTCCCAATACCATCACCGAGTTTTGGCGGGAATCTTGCGGCGTCTATTTGTAATCTCGATTGAATACTCGTTTTTTGGTGCATAAAGTGATTTAATGTTTGATTGTGATAGTGATTCATGCAGTAAATTATTATTAGCTAATTTGGTAATAATTTACTTTTAAAGTGTCCAGGAAATGAAGAATTTATTCGAGAGCGCATAGTAGCGCCGTTCCGATTGCTCCAAGATTCGTCTAGGTTCTTCGTAAAACTCACTATCACTTTACGAAGGGCAGAACGAAACGACTGACTGACTCTACTAAAGACGACTTGATCACGATTTTACTTGACATTGGCAAAAAGCTAGACGCTAATGCCATAATATATAAGAAAGAAATAAATACCCTCACCACACCAAATGCACCAAACATCGAACCCCCCTTTATACACTCAACATTACAAAACATCTTAATACTAAAACATTTAATTGATTGAATTAGTGTCTCGTGTTTCTAAACTCAGTAAATATTATGAGTTTTTTTTCTTAATATCATTGTACTCTTGAATATTTTAATATTCATTTGTAGTCGAGTGTTTAGTTCAAAGAAATAACATTTTCGTGTTCATATATTTTTGCATAATATTATTAAAAATAATAAGGAAAAAAGTGCATTAATTTTAGAACCTATGTGGGTAGCTTTGAAGTAACGAAAGTGAACATAAAAAGGGCAAAGCTATGAATAAACACATTTTACGCATTAAAAAATTTTAACTCTATTTTGACGTTAAAAATAAATATTATGGTTTATATAAGAGATAAAAAAGAGACTTTTTATATTATTATAACTGTCGCATATAGTCACATCGCGTAACTGGCACTTAGATCATTTGTAGGGCATACATAGAACACAATTGAATCTGTGTAATGTGCTTAAACAGCGTGCTACAAAACATGTGTTCTATCTTGAAAGGTAATATTCTCTATCTTAAAACCTTTTCGAATAAAATAAAATAAAAAATCTATATCTCACAATAACAATAAGATATAGTTCTAAAGATTATGTTTCTAGTGAAAATTTTAGACAAATTCAAGGAAATTCACAAACGCTGGCAACTCACCTACTGTTTGTAGACCATAATATAGCTAGTGCACGTGAACGCGAGACGGTGTTGCCATGTAAGTTTTGCAATTTTACTGAGTTATTTTTTTTGTTTGGAAAAATTAGTTCTTATTCTTAGAACCTGCTACTGGTTTATAATAAGAGGTTTTCGTATCGAACACTTGTTTTGTGACACACTGTATATGTAAACTTTGCAACACATATAACCTATGATAAACGTCAATAGCACGTTGCTTCTATTTTGTATAATAAATATTATTTCCATACTTGTCATGTTAGATAGCGCAAAGAAAAAAAATGAAAAGATTATTGTAACTAAAGGTATCAAATTCTGTCATCTTTTGTATATTATTATGTTACCTAATACATTCTGGTTCGAACAAATTATGTAAAATATCTCTTCTTTATCGCCGTCGCCATTTCTGAAGGTCGTGTCTAGTTAGTACGAGACTTCTCATGTCTGCCTGTGTAAAATATAGTCCTTTACAAAAACTGTAATATATTATACTTTACTAAATAAATTCATAGTAATATCTAGCCTGGGTACCCACCTAACTTAATAATAAATAATTCTATCATAGAAATACATCAGTATTATTTATTAGGGTAACTATTAATATCTTTTAAGTTAAACATAGGTATAAGTTTAACGATGATTTAATATTATATTCTACTTACTAAGATAATGTCTATAAAAAGTATACCAAATTAACTTAAGTAAATTTATTTGTAGTCATTATAATCCCACTCAGACATAGAATATAAAATTTCCTGTGATACTTTTGTAAATAAATCTTAGAGGAGCTTTGTAAATATTTAGATTTTAAATTGGAATTTTAATTACCTACGGACATTTTAAAATATATATTCAGATCAATGATATTATATTAGATAGAAATGTTTCAATTGCAAAATTTAGAAGACGCAAAAATATCCTAATTAGGACGTCATACCTTTAGGTGATCGGTTGCCGGTTGCTTGCACGCGCAACTGACAAAACTATCTCTTTTTTTCTTGTTGGTTGTATCATTTATCTCTTTTCCATCGTTTTGACTTGTATGTATGTGTGCTGCCGCTGGCGGAACACTTTTCGGTTGATTTGTTGGTGTATAACATATCTATTAACTATAATATCATTGATTCTGACATATTCGATACAAAATATCGATTGAAATTGATAAGATTGTTCTTATTATTCCTTTTTCCTAAAGATTAAGGGAAAAACACAGATTTTATTATAAATAGTAATCAGTAGTTATCTTTTATCTTTGTGATAATATCTACGTTATATCTATACTATTATATATTTATAGCCACATTATTGCTGAGTGTCATAGGCTACATAAATACCGAAAGGTAATTAACATTATACCTAACGAAGTGGGCTCGGGTCCGCTAGTTGTGCTATAATTATACTTTTAAACCTTTAAATTCAAACGTACAAATTCCTTTTTTATTTTTAATTGTTATTTATTTATTGTAATGTTAGAGTAATGAAGAGTAAAATAAAAAGAAATAGTTCCTTTCTACGAAGATATTTCTCAGTCCTCTGATCTCTTACGGAACTTACCTTCTGATAGAATTTATCGGATGTTAGACTCTCATAGTTATAAAAGTTTTATCTGATGCATACATACAATGACTCATAGTACATACTGGACTTATAATAGAGTGCTGTATAGTCTCTTTTATACTAGACTAGTCGCAAATAGCGGTTTCCTTCCTATCTCATAAAAATGCTTGAAAATCGTTTCGGTATTAAACATTTAAGCACACAGAGCCGGACAGAAAAAATCTACTTTCTTTTATACTATATAACAATTTCTCATTATATATCATAATATGATATCACAAATCATCTTTTTTTTCTTTCTCTTATTTGATTTAACAATTTTTCGGCAACTGGACACTTATTAATTGCGTATAATTATTAGAGTATTAATTTTTTATAATCACATAATATGTTAATGTGAATGGAATTTTTACTATTATTTCTACCTGATATTTATATACTACTTATAGAATAGTCTAGTAGCTTTAATTATAGTGGGAATATCTTCATAGAATACCTATGCTTGACGAAAAATACCAAAGGACTTATGTCGGAATTATACCAGCCAAAATCTAACAGTGTTTCGTCTGACCCATGGAGCCTGCATTTTGAGTATAATTTTAATTAATCTCCCTTATTTGCTCAGTTCCCTTGTATGTTTGTCTTGACAAATTCTAATATGATTATTGAGTGCTGTTTGAGTTCAGTGACCTTTGTTTGTTATTCGGTGACGTCATGACTTATTACATTTATTTATGTAAAGTCAATTACAGTAAAAGAAATAATTTCATATAATATAATAAAGATCAAAAGGGTTTATTTAATAAATGGCTATGACTTTCCCTAAAATTATATGCTTATTTTGAAAAGTTAGTTCGTGTAGTGTACAAAAATGCTTGAATGCTTTAAGACAACAATTTTATGAATACTTTGTATGTGATATTTTTTTTGTTCCTGAGATGCTGTTTTTATTAATAATTACTTAATAATTCCGCAAATGTTTACCCAGTTGTTTTTGTTCCTTTATTAAGTAAGTTATATTACTATTAGTCCAAAGGATATTATGTAGAAAATAGAAATTATTTATGAATGTGAATGTTACCTTAAAATTGTTTATAATTATCGATTGTTATACATCCAGGTAGATTGTAATCTACCGATAAATAATATCTGTTAAATTACGAAATGGCTCATGAAAAAATAATTTTATTTGTATTTGTGTAGTTTAATTTATAATTTATAATATGGGGAAAAGCGCTAAGAACATTATTAGATTTAGATGTAAAAAATGTATTATATAAATGTTTAGGCGTACATATCATTGTTAGTATAACTTAAGATATAAATAGATTTATAGAAAAGATATTATATGAATTTCAGAGTTATTTTTTCTTTATTAAAAGAACAATCTAGAAGTGACTGTCGATTTGTTATCTATAATATAAGTATAAAGATTCTTGTAAGGAAACGATTTGACCTAATTTGTATAACATCAATTGGTCTTTTGAAGTTATGAACAAGATGGTTCAGTCGATATCAGATGCATTAACATAATTGGCAAATCTCTTAGTTAAACAATGAATCTGCAATGCTGATAGAATCTATCAATTCCTCAGAGATATTAAAAGGTAAATGTTTGAATTGTGCTTGTACTTCTAATACATTTATATTGTACTGGTTAAAGTTTTTATATCTAAAAGGGTCAGTTAAAAAAGTCTGTAGGTATTGATTTTTTATTCAAATCCAATTAAATTATTTCATCTTTGTTAGACTTTTATCTATACTAATATTATATAGAAGGAAAGTTTGTGTGTTTGTTAAATTGTAAGGGGTAATCTCGGGATGTACTGAACCGATTTCAAAAATTCTTTCACCTATAGGAAGAACATTATTGCTGAGTGTCATAGGCTATATAAAAAATAGAAAAGGATAATTAATATTGTGCCCAATGAAGTGGGGACGGGTCAGCTAGTATGCATATTAAAGATTTAGTTAATTTTGCTCCCCCGTCTGTAATAAAAAGTAATAGTTTCTTTGTATTTGAACATCAATGAATTTCGTGTCATACATTTGCAAAACATTTTGCGATTCATTTTTATATTATAGAAAGCATTAAGCTATTTGAAGTTGAAGGGTAATTTTCACGTAATATATTTTTACGAAGGACTGTCATAGTTTCTATCTAAAGAATATAATATAGTATTATATTTTTAGGACGTGGACGAAACAGTAATCGCTCTCTGCCGACATTAATCCAACAATTGTTCGTTCAGATAAAATCCCATATGTACCGATACATTAACTTCTCATAACCAAAAGATTGATGGAAGTCGCGGCATGAAACATAGGTTAGACGTATGGAGGTAACATGAAAAATATAGGCGCGTTTTATTTTTTGATTGATGATTTTGGTGACACCTTTCAGCCTATCACAATTTTAAAATTATTATTTTGCTTGTTTTAATACATTTTGTCTGTTTGTATGAGACGTTTTTACGCCCAACTGATGGGATATAAGGAAAATTTGGTAGAGAGATTGTTTAGAACTTTGGAAAGGAAATAAATATATTTTTAAGCAAAAATCTGAAAAACCACCACCGGTTGTTATTTGCCATCTAATCAATGAAGAGCCTCTACCAAGCAATCTTAAGCACTAATCTAACCTATAGCTAACGATATTAGGGCGTCAAAAAACATACCAAGTCTACATACAGCCTTATATATTAAAATATATATACGTATTAATGTACAAATACAAGAGTTAACAAAGGCTTTTGTTCGTAGGCTTCATTTCAATGGATTTAAACTTGGCGATGGAATAAAGTTACGTAGGAGTTAAAGTCGGATCTGAGCCTTATTAAATTCACTACATTTTTAGGTCAAACATCTTTTTTGCCAACCATTTATATATTTTTAATAGAGTATTTTATAGTAGTCATAAATATAATTGTAACATTGTCTATGCAACTTGAAATAATTTATTTATTTTGTTTTTATACCCGTCTTTGTGAGATTTTTTTTTAACATTATACTTATTTCAAACCCGCTCTCTTGTACTTGTAGCCTGTACCTTTAATCTGTTAAAGATATAATGTAAAATGATTTGTACATCTTATATATAAAATAGATGATAAATACATATTATGGTATAATATATATTAGTTTCAAAAAATATGTATGTATATTGCAAATATTCATTAATTCAAAAATTAATTTGCAGATTCATTGTTTATTCAAATTTTTATTGTACATAATTTATTAATTGATATTTATATTGTAATTCGAAAATATAAGCAATATTTATGTAAATGTTTGTAGACGAGAAATATATTATAATAATTCTTACATTTATAATTAAATTAAATGTTTTAGATATAAAGCAATCGTAGCTTAATAACTATGTATTGTAAATAATTTTCTGAGCTCATTTTATCGCGAGCTTTTTATCCTTGAAGGATATACTGTACTTGAATTTCTAGTCAAAAATATATGATTATAAAGAAAAAGTTTTAAATGCAGTTTTATTAAAACTCTTAAATTATATGAGGCTTTTTGAGTGAATACAATAATATATAATATAATTAATTAATCCTTAGGTAATGGATATTGATACTTCTACCGAACGCTACCTGTAAGATCTTATTACATCGAGGACAGAGGCATTTAAATAAAACAAAACACAAGATTAAAATTTATTAAAAGTTTATACACATATAATATATCGAAACGGCTGAATTATATTTACAAAACAATACTTTTAGATCAAACTAACTATATAATAATAATTAAAAGCAGTTTCAAACAATGATTCAACAATTTTTTAATCTTATCTTTGTTATTATATGATTATAAGTTTATAAGATATTTATAAGCGCTCTCTCTCTCTCTCTATGGATATAAAGCAGTTTGAATGTCCAACATACATAATGATATACGTACCTATTACCATCATAACCTATAGGTACCTAGAACCTATAGGTTAAACCGATATTAAGTTACCCAAAGTATACTATAAAGGTACCTTTTTTTACGGGGGGAAATCCTCTTACGGATACCGCGTCCTCCTCGGGGGAGGAGGAGGCGGTTATGTCGGACTCGCCTAAAATCGGCCACTACCACGAAGCACCCACACGACGCACGAAGCAATCTTCCGCGAGTACTATAAAGGTACCTAAAAATACGCAATAAACATTAAACCATATAATAAATTATATCTTATATTTTATCAGTATCTCTTATCTATTTAATACCATCATAAAATAATAGAATAAAAATTATAAAACCATTGAACAAAATCTTTCCAACACGTTTGGAATTCCGCATCCCAGCTTTGTTAATAGCATTAAAATTTTAACCTGAATTTATATTATGACGTAGATAATTCCTTAATCTCATAGCATTACAATCCTTAATTAAGATCAATATTAATAGCTTCCTTGGATCTAATGGATTAATCGTCCAATTGGCTTATCCCTGCAATGTCATCACCGCTAGTCATAATTTCAAGCGGTTGATTGATAAATTGCTTGTTTGCATTGTGATAAGATTAGCTGGTGATTATAGAATAGAAAGAGATTATCCTGTGGAGGGAATTGAAGATTTCTACGCCATTAATGGTCTAACGAGCTAAACAAAAACCATATGAGCATTAAAAAGGCGAACAATAGTGGGGACCATGGTTTTTGTTTCGCTGATGTTTACTTAACAAGGAAAGGAAAAAAAAATATGGAAAGATATAAAATAGACTTCTAATAGAGTTTAATTTCCATTATAATAAATTTATGTGATAATACATAATAAAGTATTTATATATGTGATATTTTATTACCTAAATTTGTATATTTTAATTATTTTTTTTTGTTCTTGTATTAGTCTGTTCCTAATTATTTATTTATTATTTTAGTTATCTATATCTTACATTAGTATAACTTCTACTTTTTATTTGTTTATAATTTTTTTGAGATAAATCACTGTCCACTTTCTTTTAAGAGTTATTGTTTATTTATTAAGTATCTGTGTGAATTAATGTTTCTTTATTTATTTCAATAAGTATATGCTCTCTATGAGATTTCTTACTATTGGCAGTCGTTTGGATTATATTCCTTTGGATAAGATATGGAACGTCATCATTGAAAAGCGAACTATTATCTGTTAAATTTACTTTAAAAACAACCGACAAATTTTATCTATAAATAAATTTGACAGCTAAATATCACCTAATACTCCTTAATTTGTCTAATAGTATTTTTTAACTGATGTCCTAAATGATACGGCACTGCAATCACGTCTGTGTCAATGATAATGAAATTTAATCTGTATTTAAAATACGCGTGGATAATAACATGTACATTTTAAATATGGTAACAATCTTTTTGATTATTATCTGACTAATAACCAGTATGTTATAATTAAAAAAAATATTACCATTAATCACAAAAGCAATGTTATCTTGCGCTATGCATAATCAATTATATTGATTTGCAATGGTGACCACTATCTCCGCAAATGAATAGTACCATAAGTGCGTAGCTATTAAAAGCTAACCTTTAAAATGTTGAAAAGGAAATAATTTTGAATAAAAGGGACTTTCTATTATTTCAATTTTTATAAGAGCGGTGAAGGGAAAAATGGACGACTCCGAAAATTATTCTTTTACATTAATTACTGATTTACAGTATAATATAATTATTTATAGCAGTATTAGCATTACAGAACTAAGTGTATGTCGGCTAACGCATGGGGTTCCGAAGTGATTTATTATTAATTTAATTATTCTTTATTTTAAAATTATTAAGCCAATTTTAAAGTTAATCTATTTCTACAGCACTTATACCGATGTTATATCCCCCTATATAAGCCATTATAATTTTCTTTCTATATCTTTTTATATTTTTCGAACCAGACGTGTATTTAAAAAAAAACAGCTCTTACCATTTGGGTTGTAGATCGAGAACGACGGACAGTCAGATATGACGAAACTAGAAGGATATCAAGACGTAAACAATGAACCGCTCGAAAACCAGTTTCTTCTTAAAACAACTTGTGATAAGAAATCAGATCAGATAAAATATCATTTTAATTATATTTATCGTTAATTATCATTTAGAGTCCAATTATCAAACAACAAATCAAATGAAAGAACCTACGTCACCCAATGCTACGAAAATCAGAAAACAGATAGAGGAAATATAAGAAAAAGAGAAAACGCTCCCAAAAATTGTTTCAAGTAGGTTTTATCTTGTCTTTACGAAGTTAACGTAATAAGAACATTATTAATGTTGGCGGATCCTCTGGCGTGGAACTAACGAAGGAGATTGTTGGAGAACTCTTAAATTAGGTGAGGCTGGGAAATTTGACTTTTTGTTCCGACAATTATACGAATACCGAGCAAACGTCTGTCTGTTAATGCAGAGGGTTTGGTTTACGAAAATAATGTAAGCACTTTTGTTTATTGTATTTCATATAATATCGCGCACTATCTAATCTACAGTAGGTAATAATATTATTTGTAGACTCATATTTTTGTAGCATACTGTTTTTGAATAGCCCAATAACCAAATTTAACAATTGTAGTACACAAATTATTTAACGAATTGTACGACAGTGCAAAGAGCATAGCTCTGAAGATTTAATATAATAATTAAAATGTATAGACTAAACTCAGTGTTTTAAGACGAGGAGTTATTTCTTTGTGGTGTGGCCAGGTGGCGAGGTGAGGAGGTGACAAATAAAGACGTCTATACCATTCCGATATTCACTTTATTCTCATAAAAATATAACATGTATAGGTCGCGTCACGGATGTTTAGCGCTGGACGAGAATAGCTGCACTTCGGTAGAGTCGCGCTCGTAATTGACGTATTGGTGCGAGAAAGACAACACGACTGGGGAACCAATCAACGCTCCCGACGATCACGCGCCCCGCGCGCGGTGCCATCCCCTCGATACCTTATTTTTGACTTCTGCGCTGGTTTCGTTCAGCGCTAAAGATTCGTGACGCTACTTATAATAATTATTTGGCTACATTGCTACACACCGCTTCACACACACACGTTTACACTACTACACACTATAGCTTTAAGCTCTTTGTATCGTGCGTAGGTCTATAGATAACTTCACTTCACAAATATTGAAATGAATGCTCGCGTCAGTGCATCCACCACACATGTGAATTCACTCGCTTCAATTATTTTGACGCTTCTGAAAATATATTTGTAAATATTTTAAGTGAAATATCAAACGACGGTTGTCGAATGGTAAGCGATAAATACTCTTTAAGAAGATGTTTGCAAGTGAAGAATATGAATGCAAAGCCAGGGACAAAAAAAGGTATTTACATTTTATAACAATGGTAAAGGAAAAAAGGTAAGCTTTGTTTTTAATTACCATTCAAAATGTCTCTATAGATATATTATTTGAATCCAGTTTCTAAATACTTCTAGACCTGTGTAAATTAGCCTATGTAAGTCTCATGGTATGTACTATTATGGATAATGTCTATTCCTTAGTTATCCAACATCCCACAGAGAAAAGTCCTAAAGTCAAAATATATTAAAAATCCATTGTTTGTCAGATCTGGATTTACGGAGAATGTTCTGGAACAAAGCTGCAAGGCGAACAACTAAGCTTTTATATCGTCGCGACTTATAAAGTCCTAGTGATTTCCAACGAAGCTAGGTATACGTTTATATTAAATAAATAAGCGATAATTTTACTCCTGAGCCTATATTGTAGTATTAAATCTTAAATTCTTTTTAAATCAATATAAATGATATAAAAAGAATTTATACTTTTATATTGACAATTAAAATCGACTTACCAACATCTCAACGTAGTTTGTATTTTAATGATTTTTTTAATAACAATGGTAAAAGACGCTAATTCGACATAGACATTCCAACGTCACGACAACTAAAATTAAAAACTGGCGATAATTATAATTTTATTATTATCTTAATTAGGTTTTTCTATTTATTTTCTTATCTCCGAAATAATCATAACAAAACATATGTATGCATTCTTTCATATGTGTATATATATATATATCTATAAATTACACCACCCACCTAATATAATTAAACAGCTTTTCCGTACTACAGGTTGCCTGTAAGAAATCACTTATAGTGGTAAGGTCCTATTGTCAAAACACAATTTGCTGTATTTTTATTACTAGTTTTACGGTGTAATTAGTATTCTACATAGTATATTGACAATAAAGAATTTTTATTATTACTAATAAAAAAACTTAAAACTAAACAATAGGCGGTCTTATGACTATTTTTGATCTTTTACAAGTCTTCTTCTTCGTCGTGACCTCATGCCTGAGGGACGTGACTATGGTGCGTCACCCTGGCCAACAAGCCCTGGCTCTTACAAGTAACGTTTGGTTTTATTGGAAAAGCTGATCAGTACAGTGTGTTAAGGATCCGTGAATCTGAATATACCGCCAGTAGTTCCTTATTTAGTTCAATAAGAAATAAGATATCTTACGTGCTTTATATACGTCTTTCAGGTGCGAGAGAGAGGTAATGAATAAGATGATGAGACAGGGACGAGTTATAGTAGTAGTACATGTGTTGCCAACATTTAAGAATTTCATTGAATTTTCGGTAAATTTTGCACTATTTACCAATGATGAACCGAAAAAAGTACACCGCACAGCAGCGGCAGCACTCATACGTTCAAGTCAAAATTATAGGAAAGAGATGAACGATTAAAGTAAAAGAAAGAGAAACATATCTATTTAATATAATATCATTGCTACCTACATAATCGTTCAAACTTTATTACACTATTATTTTCGCAAGATTTTTTTTTATTTTGTTCTATTCGAAAATCTTTTTAGAAAAAGAATATTACTTCAGGCTCGCACAAAAGTTTTTTAACACCTGTATACACATATCTTTAACAGATATTATCAGATAATAATAGCGATAAATATCATTATACCTAATCTAGATTCAAAACGCGTACAAAAATAAAAAAATTATATAAAAAAAACTGTAGTGAGTACACACACAGTAAGTATAGAAGAAAATATATGTCAATTTTATTCCCCAATGATCTCTATTGAAACAGCAAGTTCACAATCGTACCCAGTGTAGTGTAAAACTATGCACCGCTAGCCGAAACATTTGTAAGCAAAAGATTTCACACTTCAACTCTTTCGGCTCCCGTTTCAGGTTTGATTTTAAAAATGTTACAGAAATCGTGTATGCTTGAAACACCTAAAAGGTTTCTACCATATATTTTCAATATAAGATTGTATCTTTGTTTATAGTGCTTTTAAAAGACAATGTTGTGTTGTATGAAGTTGAAATAAATGACTTTATAATTTTATAAGAAACTAGCTGACCCGTGCCCATTTCGTTGGGTATAATCTTAATTGTTATATAGCTTAAGACACTCAGCAATAATGTGGCTTTCTATTCGTGAAAGAATTTTTGAAATCGGTTCAGTAGATCCCGAGATTACCCCTTACAATTTAAAAATGTAATATTAGGTGTGCATGGGACAGTTTGTAATCGGTATTATATATAATAGGATATACAATGTAAAAAGTATCTGTAAAAACAAGCGCTGATTCCGCCGACAAACTGCTGCGCAGTTTGGCGGGATACAAAAACTTTAATTTTGTTTAGAATTAAGGAAAAAATATTAAATAAAAAAAAAACACACAAACCTTACTTTTTTATAACATTAGTATAGATATACGACGTCTTAAAGATTGCTTGGCTCAGTGGAAGTGCTGTCTGCGCGAAGGATCGTGGATTCGATCCCCACGTTAAAAGTATGTATATGTAGTTCATCCCTTACATTAACTCCAGCTCTGCTTAGCGTGGAACTAAACGGTGCAGTGTATAAATGTCCTAAGTATTTTATTTATTTATTTGTAAATATCAAACGAGGGTTAAAAAGTGACGCATCAGACGCGTTGAATATTAAAATAATCTGAAAAACAATTTTAAATAAAAATCCTGATTCAACGCGTTTAATTTGTAGTTAATGAAGCAAAAATTTTCTCGACGTCGATATCCGTAATAAATTTTATAAACTCTTTAAATCGCAAATCTACAAAGGGCAAGCAATCCGATTTTTAAATTATGGAGAAAAGGGTAGATTTCTATTGGATATCGAAGTTATTATGGGGAACAATGAAGAGATCAAAATCGTTGATGATTATTTAAAAGGAATTTTATAACGTAAGGGAAGTATTATTTATATGACATTATATTTTATCCTTTTAAGTGGATGTATAGTTTAAATTATATATACTGAATAGTATATTATTTTTTTTATAAAGTTAAATACTATTCAGTTTACATAATTAGTTAGTAAAAAAACAGGACACCAACAACAAAAAAATTACAATCAGGACTATTAGAAGAAGATAGAAGATAATAAATTGTCGTGTGACTATTGAAACTAAGAAGAAATAAAATATTATAGAATAGATAATTTAGATAGAAGCTAAAGAAAATAAGAAAAACAATTAATTAGGGGGCTATAGTGGGTTCATGTCCAAGACAAACTGAAAGAAAATTCCTTTTCACAACATCCAGCGGGCTCACTCACAAAAGCATTTTTCCACTACCTTAAATTTATACGTCATATTCATACGTCACTCATATTTAAACAGATTTCCTAGCTCTGGTAACAGTATAAACATTTACTAGGCAAATAATTAATTTAAACTGGTGACAACGATATGCTTTACACGTAGTGTGGACACGCTTAAATATTGTATTAACCCTGGAGCGATCATACTATGGGCTGTTTGCTGCTAGAAGTAATATAATAATAGAAGAGTCCTTTATTTTTCTAATCTCTCTCAGTGCAAGGTAAAATTTTAATTAGGTAAATAAAATGTTAATAATATGCATAGATTATTTCAATACAGTAGTTAGATTTTTAATTCTTAATTTTGAAAGAACTCACCTCAAGGCTGGATGCTGGAGGATAATTTATATTATTTTATGAACCAACGAGCTCTGCTTGAATTTGTAAGGGAAAATATTGGAATGGTAGCTGTAGGATAAACGAAATTTAACCATCCCTAAATAATAAAATGCTTACGTACTAAACTACTATAATGTCAACACAACAATTTGTACAGGCGTTACCCTACCCCTGTAATACACATTGCTGGAACATTTTAATATAACCCGACACGTCACATTTTCGCAAACTCGCTTAGCGACGGACGTTTAGGCAAATTTCATTAATATCGATTTGACGGTTCTGACGTAGTGTCACTCCGTCTTTTAAGAAATTTCATTTGCGAGGAAATTTTACGTGGCTGCCTTATAATTGACGCGATGGTAATCCGTATCGGATTATGAAAAAACGTAATTCATCGTTACTGGGTCTTTTGCGAGACTATTAATCCCGCGCTTAACGTCGAGATAGCCGATGTACTTCGAAATCCCACAATGATGACGTTCCAAAATATAAATGACCTAATAACTTAATGGCTGATTTTCTTTATCTCTATCGTTAGAGAAATACTATTTGTTTTACTGGGTTTCGTATACAATTGTAATAGCATGGCTGAGGTACCACTTGTTCTTTTATACAGACGTCAAATAGTTTAATTATTGTCATTGGACATAGACGACATGTATTATCTTTAGTCTGCTTTAACATTTTATTGATTGTATTTGTAACTCACTTTATATATAAAGCTTTAAATGTGAATCACCTTAGATATAAAACTTTAAATATAAAGTACAGGAAAATATGACTTCTTTACTTGACATAAGATTCTTCTGAATCCTCTATATGTCTAACTTCAGAGTCGATTGACTTCTTTCCAGGTATTGCTTTGTCAATTCCAGTTCCAATTTGGGCTAACACGTTGAAAAATTAAAAAAAAATTAGTAACCTCCAATAACCAGTAAAAAATCTTTTTTAATTGGAAAATTCCTATAGGGGTCTCGGGTGCCTTTGCATACTTTTCCAAAAAGAATTTATGTCATTAACACATCGTAATGTAAACCGACACTACAATGTTACATACATCTGTGTTTAAGTGTCTATCAATCTTGCTTCCTAAGCCTAATACAATATTAAACATATATATAAAAACAATTTAAATTTATTGTATTTACTTTATCAGCTTATTGAGATTGGATATCAATGGTCTTTTAATACCTAAAGCCTAATTCATCATTATTCAAGATAAAATATTAAATAAATTTGCCAAACTCGGGATATGAAAAATATTTAAGTAATGCACGTGAGTTATTTCGCACAATATGCTCGCCTTCAAGGAATTTATATTATTTTTTTGGTGAGGACAGAAATTAAGCATAAAAATCACCATATATACATTAAATATACAATTATTTCACTGACAGTCCAAATAGACTCGTATAAATATATGAAAAGAATTTTAAGAAGATCGTTAAATATTACGCTATAAACAGTTATGTTGCCTACATTTTATTAACTAAACAAAACATTTCCTCCAAAGCTTAGTAGGCGGCATATCAGCGGCTGGTTTAAAAAATGAAGCTTCAGAAAATACGGGAAGAACTAGCAATTTGAAGAGATTTCCCGAAAATTTCCTGTTCGGTACAGCTACCTCGTCTTATCAGATAGAAGGAGCTTGGAATGAGGGAGGTAAGGCTATGCTTTAAATGTTTTTTATATTAAAAGCTCTTTATATTTATTATCCATGGTGGATATGGCAAATCAAAATATTTTAGTGCACTCAGAGTCACTTTTAATGCATGCATTATTATAAAATTGTGCACGTGTTTATTTCGTTTATTAGGTAAAGGCTGGTCGATGTGGGATCACCTAGTGCGAACAGACCCAGACCACATAGTAGATGGAACTAATGCTGACATCGCCGCCAACTCCTACCACTTTTACAAACGAGACATTGAAATGCTCCAAGAACTCGGTGTAAAAATCTACAGATTTTCCATCTCCTGGCCAAGAATTCTGCCATACGGCCGCCCCGATTACGTCAACCCAGAAGGCGTCGCATACTACAATAATTTGATCAACGAACTACTGGCAAACGACATTATCCCATTCGTGACTATATATCATTGGGAATTGCCTCAAAACTTGAACGAACAAGGCGGTTGGTTAACTAAGAATATTATGGATTGGTTCGGTGACTACTCACGAGTTTTGTTCCAACACTTCGGTGACAGAGTTAAATATTGGCTGACGATTAACGAACCTTATATTCATTGTCATAATGGTTACGCCCGAGGATATCATGCTCCAAGAATAAGGTCTCCAGGCATTGGTTTTTACGAATGTGGACGTAATATATTGTTAGCGCATGCACGAGCCTACCACATCTATAAGAATGAATTCGTTGCAACACAAGGAGGTCGTATTACTATATACTCGTATAATCAGTTCTGACATGGCGATGCCAAGTGACGATTCGGAATCCAGCGTTGAGGCGGTTAAAGATTTTTTTGCCTTCCATGTAAGTTAATTTATTGTACTATATTTAATATTTTGATGAGTCATTTGAATATTACTTGTCTTTGAAATTATCAATTATATCATTCTGATCGATTAAGAACATATACAATGCCACCGTCATATCATGAGATAAAGTAAATAAGATAATCTTTCAATGTCTTATAAGACATAAAAATATTCGTCTAATTTAAAAAATCCCAAAACCCTGTTCAGCTATTTATTTCACAAAAATAAATGTTTATCTGATGCTTTCAGCTTGGCCAGTACATGGACCCTATTTTCTCAGCTAACGGCAACTACCCCCAAAGACTCATAGACAGAGTTGCTAACGCGAGCGCCAATGAGGGTCTCTCAGAATCTCGTCTCCGACCCTTTTCTCAAGGAGAAGTAGACTATATTAAAGGAACGTCAGATTTCTTAGCCTTAAATCACTACACAAGTGTATATGTGTACAGGAATGAATCTCTAAATGGAACATTCGAAGTGCCTTCTCATGACAGAGATTCGTTTTTTGGGACTTATGTAGATCCCACATGGCCAAAATCCAGTTTCTGGCTTTTCGTAAGTATATTTTGTGCTGATAGTTTGAATAACATTAAGATCTAAGTTTTTGATTTTATATTAAAATAATGCCCCTTCAGTAACCTAGAAATCCTGAAATATGCGTTCTATAAATCTATTACATGAATTGAAAGCCAGAAATTCCTCATAATTGCTTCTCAGAAAAAAACATTGTGTAATGATCTTTTCCATTTCAGTCGTTCCCACCCGGATTTTACAAGCTACTGATGTACATCAAAGAGACATACAACAATCCGATTGTGTATATAACTGAGAACGGTTTCTCAGCGCCCAAAGGCCTCGTAGATGAATATAAAGTGGCGTATATCAGAGGCTATATGAACTCAGTTCTGGAAGCTATGGAACAGGGTGCTGACATCAGAGGATACTGCGCGTGGAGCCTCATGGACAACTTCGAGTGGTCTCTTGGTTATACGTTAGTATTCAAAATTTAAATTTTTAATCGAATGTGAGTGTGATGACGTCAGAGGCTATTGTGTCCACTACAAAGCTTCTTGGATAATTTAGAATACACCGCCGTATACGGTAGAATTCTTAATTCAAAACATATACATATTAAAAAAAATATGTTAAATATTAAAATTATCAAACGTATCGAGATAACAATATATTGTATTATAACGTACTAATTAAAATACAGATTACAAGAAGGTGTGTTCGTTGGGTGTGAGCGATGATGATTTCCAAGAATTATATTTTCAAGTAAATTATATTGTTATTTGTTTCTTACGGATTACAACTTCACTTAACGTCTCAATGAATTCTGATAAAGAATTTTCACAATTATTGGGATATAATAATAGTAGACAACAAGTAATACCAATACATCTAACGTTGTCTTCTTATATGGCGTACATTTATGCCTGTTTGATAGAACTATAATTTTTTTTGGGCCTGATAGTTATAAACATGCATCTCAAAAACTCTTAAATTAAAGAAGATATAATATAATTTGTTCTGCGATTTGAAGCTATTTGAAGCACCCTTATAGACGAATAAAATAATATTGACTAGATGTTATTAAGATTTATATTAAGCTCTCAGATACTTTTGCATACCTCCATATCACAACAAAGTCAAAGTCGAACTTTGAATAAATATCAAGAAATAGGCATTACAGCGAATTTTAAAATTGTATTGTTTCTTTTCAGAATGCGATTTGGCCTCTACGAAGTTGACTTCGAAGACCCGAACAGAAAGAGGACAGCGCGCAAGTCGGCTCTTGTCTACAAGGAAATTGTCAGATCCAGAGTCATTGACCCCGAGTATAATCCTGACCCTTACGCAAGCAGCGCCGTTGTGATTCACATTTCTTCACTCTTTGTTCTAGCGTCTGCATTTATTCATAAACTGTTTCAATAAATAAATTGTATTATGCCAGTATTCAATACTTCTACAGAAATTGTTTATAGAACGTGAAGTTATTTATTTGTTAGAGAAAATTGTACATAAAGAATTTAATTTATTTACACTTAATATCGTCTTTGTGATTGTCTGATCTTTAAGGCTATTTATTAAAACGTAATACCTAATATTTATTAGTATAATTATTGTTATTAGTAAGTAAATTATAATCATCACCGCAGAATTGACCAAAAAAAAACAATTTTACTTAGAATTATTTATAAAAGACTTTATTTTATTATATTTAAAGACACAAGTTACCTAGCGCGATGCTAAGATCACTCTGATACAATTCAAAGAACTTATGTCTAAAACTAATTCTATTTCCCATACGTGCAAGTATGGCGTCGGCGAATGCCATCACGTGCGCCCATAGGGTTGTCACATAGCAAGTAGTTTCAATTTAAAACAATAACAATTATATTAGCAACATGTAGTACTTACGTTAATACGAAATAAAGATATTTATATATTTATTGTTTTATTCATAACCAGCTATTGCCTGCGACTTCGTCCGCATTTTCGTCGTTTATCACAAAAATACCTTTATACCGGCCGCAATAGGTGCTTGGCGCCTAGCTAGACAGGTCGCGAAATTTCGAGACTGTTAATTTTAGGAAGTCTAAAAACAAAAGTTATGTAAATAGGTACATTCTTATTAAATTGTATCGCATAGAAATATTGCAAGTGTACACACACGGCTTGTGTCGCCTATACATATTAAGTATTCCTCCTATTAAGTACCTAATAAATTCTTATAGTAAGTATGGATTTACTTAATATTATAAATGGGAAAGTGTGTCTTTGACGGCAAAACGACTGGACCGATTTAGTTGAAATTTGGCATGTGATGAATCCAGGGTGAATTAAAACATAGGAACGGGAACCTATATTCTAATTTATAATAAATACCTACTATGAAAAAAGGGAGTTCTGTGGAGTTGGGATTTGAACATTACGCGTTATAGGAAGATGTGGGTTAAATATATATTCTAAAATAAAAAAAAATAGAAAAGAAAAGATAAAAAGAAAAGTAAAACTATATGGTAGTTGGGATTGAAACACGAAACAAAATATCAATACAGAAACCTAGTTATGTATAGTCTAACGCATTGACCACTTGTCTATAGATGCATTTATTTATATCAGTGACGAGTTTATTGTACTGTTACCACCAGTTTAAGCGGTAAATCTTTTAGCGGGAAATATAGGGAAAACGAATTTTCCCAATGATGGAAACTATAGTAGAGTAAGTGTAATAAAATAAGTAAAAAGAGCGCCTTTCGCCATCAAACGTAAAAGTTTGGCGAGTTTAGATAAATGTGAAAACTATGTTATACATTTCTTGCAAAATAAAAAAAAATAAAAAAACATATAGGAATAGATTACATTTTTGGCTATGCAAGAACCTGCGTTTCAATTTTCAACGAAATCATTACATACATACATTTATTACACTTCATGTATTACTTTGGTATTTATATACCGATTTCTTTCTTTTCTTTTGATTCTTTTAAATGGAGTAGTTAATAATCTTAACTTGTTTAATTAGGGAGGACTGAGAGTGTTATAAACGTAAGAATAGACAAATATAACCAGAGCGCTTCGAACTGCTAAGCTATTGGGAGTTACGCGTGTTATTGTGAGTCAATTATAAAAGATAGAGATATGCTGTCCTGAGATACTTCTAATATAATTTTAAGGAGAACATTCCCATCATACATGATTATGTGTAACAGTAACAATTAAGGTAACACGCGCCACAGAAGCTTAAGAAGTGTAGTAACTTCTTCCGTTTTTCAACTCACTGCACCGCTCCTATTGATTGTAGCGTGATGAAAAGTATACTATAACCTGCTCAGGAGTAGGAAGAATTATTGTACCAAGTTTGGTTAAAATCCGTCCAGTAGTTTTTGTTTCTATAAAGGTTATACAAACAGACAGACAGGCAGACAAAAATTTTACTAATTGCATTTTTAGCATCAGTATCGATCCCTAATCACCCCCTGATAGATTTTGGAAATATATTTCATGCACAGAATTGACCTCTCTACAGATTTATAATAAGTATAGATTATCCATTATCAAATATAAAGTTTTTTGTACGCTGTATAATTGTTTTATTTTTTTTAATGGAAACGTTGGACCATCGCATTTAAAAACGGCCTTATTTTTTTATGTATGTTTTATTGTTTCCTTGTAGGTTTGCGTTTCTATAAAAAGTTGTGTAGGTGTGGTATGCTATGGATTGGAAATTATTATTATTAAACGTATTATTATTTTACAATTTCTTCTTCCAATATTGCTCCCCAAACTATTGAGAAAAATCCTTCCAGAAACAATGACTCGACAGTCTAACAATATATGCAATTATGCCTAAGGTCTATTATTGGTAGAAACTGTGTTTTATGAAGTAGTATTTGAGTTTATCGCGAGCAGCTATGATAATTATTAGAATTATAATGATGATCGGTAAAACCACAACTCATAACAAGCTTTGAGTATTTAAAAATATTATGTAACATTAACTATCTAAATACGAACATCGTAAAAAGCAAATGATGCAAGTAATATTGGATTAATAAATTTTTTTGCAAACGTCTTATCTCTTATTCGGGGGCACTTACCCTTTTTTGTAACTCCAATGCTTATAATTGTTATCAAATTGTATCGCTAATTATTTAATCTAAGTTCTATGAAATTTAGTCATTACATTAATTACGCAATGTATTAATTTCATACTAGCTGTGCCTTGCTGTTCCACCCGTGGAATTATTTTAACACTTATTTGTATATTAAGTAAATTGATACCTGAAGATGAAAATACATATCATTTAATTGACTGCTATTACTCTTTAGTTATAATTCCACATGTATATTTTATATTATGTACTTTAATACACAACACTAGGACTAGTAACCTTGGATTGAAACAAAGGGAAGATCATCGACTAATGGTAACAACTGACTGGCCGTTAGGTGCCAATCGTTCAATGTTCTGACAATTATCGAAAGCATCATACAACTCCCGGCGCATTAGTACCTTTGAATTACACGTGAATTAATTTATCTTAGAGCTCACAATTATGCGAAGAGTCAAAAACGAAACATTACTATCAGGTGTGTTTTCAGGCACAACATTTAAAAGAAAATAAATGAAAAGACATGCATACATTAGTAGTTAGTATTTAATTATGGATTTGTTATCATTACAGTTTCTTTTTTCTCCACTATAGCCTTAATTTTCTATAATACAAGAGCAATTTTGATTTATTATGATTTAATTTATCGGCTCATGAGATATGATATCAAGGCATATTTATTAGCTTAAATCTAAATGATGTAAATGATGGAGCAAAGATAAAAAATTAAATAAATTTCGCACTGTCCGAATCTGAATTATACTTCAGTTGTACACGTGGATAATCTCACACAATATGCTCGTCTTCAAGGAAGTGATATTATTGGTTTGGTGAGTGCAGAAATAATGCTTATTTAATTGTCCAACGCATGTGCTCGTATAAAGTAATATATATAATAAGAAAAGACATTTTAACGTTTAATATTCACCATAAAAAGGCTTACTGTTTTTATTTCATTAACAAACAAATTCTTTCAAAGCTTATTAAGCGGGATATCAGCGGCTGGGTTTATAAATGAAGCTTTCGAAAGTATGGGAAGAACTAGCAATCTGAAGAGATTTCCTGAAGGTTTCCTGTTCGGTACAGCTACCTCGTCTTATCAGATAGAAGGAGCTTGGAATGAGGGAGGTAAGGCTATTTCTGTTTTGTTTCATTTCACATTATTTTTGAGCACATGAATATGAACTTTAATGATAAATACACATCAAATCATACTATTCCGGAATCAGTTTTAGATTGAATACAGTTAAGACACGTTACAGGTAACATTTGTGTTTTGTATATCAGGCAAAGGGTGGTCAATGTGGGATCACCTCGTGCGAACTGATCCTGATCATATCGCAGACAGAAGTTCCGGTGACATCGCCGCCAACTCCTACCATTTATACAAACCAGACATAGAAATGCTCAAAGAACTGGGCGTACAAGTTTACAGATTTTCCATCTCCTGGCCTAGAATTCTACCATACGGCCGCCCCGATTACGTCAATCCAGAAGGCGTCGCATACTACAATAATTTGATCAACGAACTACTGGCAAACGACATTATCCCGTTTGTGACTATATATCATTGGGAATTGCCCCAAAATTTGAACGAACAAGGCGGTTGGTTAACTGAGAATATTATGGATTGGTTCGGTGACTACTCACGAGTTTTGTTCCAGCATTTCGGTGACAGAGTTAAATATTGGCTTACGATTAACGAACCCTATATTCATTGTAACAATGGTTATGCCCGAGGAAATCATGCTCCAAGAATAAGGTCTCCTGGCCTTGGTTTTTACGAATGTGGACGTAATATATTGTTAGCGCATGCAAGAGCCTACCACATCTATAAGAATGAATTCGCAGCAAGGCAAGGAGGTCGTATTGGAGTAGTGATCAGTTCAGACATGGCGATGCCGAGTGACGATTCGGAATCCAGCGCAGAAGCGGTTCAAGACTACTTAGCTTTTCATGTGAGTAAATTCATTTCTTTCATATTTACTTTAACTATTCTCCTTTTGTAATTTGAAAATTCTTCCTTTTTGTGATAAAAATAAACTTTTACGTCATCCTAATGGATCATATCTGAAGCTAAGCTCAATAGGGAAATTTGTGAACATTATCTTTCATTATCTTGTACTAAAATAATATGTCAACGTACATTTTTTGATGGCAATCAATATTTTAAGGCAACGTCTGATCTTTTCAGCTTGGCCAATACATGGACCCTATATACTCAGCAAACGGCAACTACCCCCAAAGAGTTATAGACAGAGTTGCTAACGCGAGCGCCAATGAGGGTCTCTCAGAATCTCGTCTCCGACCCTTCACCCAAGAACAAATCGACTATATTAAGGGAACGTCAGATTTCTTAGCCTTAAATCATTACACAAGTATATATGTGTATAGGAACGAATCTCTTACTGGAACATTCGAAGTGCCTTCTCATCAAGGAGATTCGTTTGTTGGGACTTACGTAGATACCACATGGACTCAGGGTGGTAGCTGGCTTTTCGTGAGTATTTTTGGCCTTTACTTTCTTTACTTTATTTTAAATAAATTCTAAATGTGTGCTAAATTTGTTTAAAAAATTGCATATAATATCGACCAGTTCTGATTTTTGCAATGTTCAAAACAATGAGGTATTCTTCGTATATGCGAATCGTAGAAAAAATCACTCAATTTCTCACTTAAATCCTTTCAGTCATACCCACCCGGATTTTATAAGCTGCTGATGCACATCAAAGAAACATACAATAATCCAACTGTGTATATAACTGAGAACGGTTTCTCAGCGCCCAAAGGCCTGGTAGATGAGGATAGAGTGGCGTATATCAGAGGCTACATGAACTCAGTTCTGGAAGCTATGGAACAGGGAGCTGACGTCAGAGGCTATTGCGCGTGGAGCCTCATGGACAACTTTGAATGGGCTTCTGGCTATACGTAAGTATTCTAAACCCAACAAAACGATAAAAATATTTTTTTTATATTAAATAAGAGACAATGACTACTACTACTAGGGTACTCGGGTATTTTAAATATTAATTGTAATGAATTCGAAAATGTTTTTCGTAGTTTAATTATTTGTTATTATATATAGAATATAAAGAAAGAATATGTGAATTTATCTATAAAACTTTTAAATTAAAAGGAAAATGAATTATTTGCATAAACTAGTCTACGCAGTAAGTATTTTTACAGGATTATTAGGCTAGATTTTTATGGCATTCTCGTCTCTAAATGTGTATGGTCTAAGTTAGTAGTGAAGCAATTAATTTAACAAAAGTTTCATTTGGATTTACTGTCGACGGGCTAAACAAATTGTAATGAAAATAGAAAATTATATAAATGTAATATTTCATTTATGAAAACGTATTAATGGAAATACGTATTATGTGCTCGGTAGCTTTGACGATTTCCGAGAATTATATTATTTATGGTTTATTGATTTCAGTTGATGCCACAATAAAATCATATGATGCATTTTATCAATCGTCCCTATAAAATAATAGCATTAGTTTCGTTGTTGTGTATTTAAGGGAGACTAGAAGGAATACCAACCCATATAATGCATTTTAGTCGCCCTATTTTTAAGAATTACAATCAGTATTACATTGTTTGTTGTATCAAGGTCCCTTAATGACCTATTAAATGAAATGCAATTGATTAATAAATTTAAAGCTTACAATAACAAAAGAAGATTACAGAGTACAATCAGTAGATTGATGCGCTGCGCGCTGACGTTACTGAAAGTACGTCAATAAATATTATTCATATTCAATGTAATGTTGTCTCAGAGAGGTCTGCACTGTCTCGAGACTAATTTTATCAAAAAATGTGAAAATTGTTTTAGTTGAATTCAAATTACGTAGAATGATTTATATTTAATTTCGTTGCGTTACATTTCGATCAACTTATTAATTTAACAATAAATTTAGCTATTTAAATAATTTTCTTGTCCATGTGATGTGTATTATTATATATCTCTGTTCAGCATGCGATTTGGCCTCTACGAAGTTGACTTCGAAGACCCGAACAGAAAGAGGACAGCGCGCAAGTCGGCTCTTGTCTACAAGGAA
Organism: Eurema hecabe; assembly: GCA_026213755.1. Classification (NCBI taxonomy): domain Eukaryota; kingdom Metazoa; phylum Arthropoda; class Insecta; order Lepidoptera; family Pieridae; genus Terias; species Terias hecabe. The sequence continues at coordinate 4,646,312 of JADANM010006230.1, read as the reverse complement.
ATTGTCAGATCCAGAGTCATTGACCCCGAGTATAATCCTGACCCTTACGCAAGCAGCGCCGTTGTGATTCACGTTTCTTCACTTTTCGTTCTATTATCTGCATTTATGCATAAACTGTTTTAATCTTTTTATCAATAATTAAATTGCACCTCATTCTTCATTCAAATTTGTTTATTTATGGAACGCTTAAAAATGAAAACTTATAGATTTACAATACAACTAAATCTTATGTGGTATCGCCACATATAAACAAATCTATAGGTATTTATTTTTTAATTCTCTCTACATGACGTAAAAATATTTTCAACTATGTACATATTTTTTAGTAGATAGATATATTATTAATTTTTCAATATTTGGTAAATAAAGCTACGAAATTTTATAGCAGCTATATTTTATTTGTCTAATCGATACATGTATGTTTTAGCACGTTTTAATATTTACTTTTTTAGCTCGCAAATTCATCCTTGTTGATTTCAATTATTATGATTATGATATTTCTTAAGAATATTTATTAATTAATATTCTTATTAATATTTAGACGACCGCTTGGCGCAGTGAGTAATACATCTGCCTTCTGCGCGAAGGGTCGTGGGTTCGATTCCCACACCGGAAAATATATTTGTAATTTACATTTGTATTTTCTGGGGTCTGGGTGTTGCTATGTATTGTATGTATGTATTTACAAAAGAAAAGTAATGTATATGTAATTTATTCCGTTATCTAGTTGCCATAACACAAGCTTCGGCTTAGCTTGGAACTAGATGGCGCTGTGTATAAATGTCCTGAAAATATTTATTACTAGCAGCCCGCCCCGGCTCAGCACGGGTATTTTAGAGTATTACAACGGTTACATAGTAGGAACACTTTTATATTACGCGATATCAGAGCTTACGCATATAGTATATTACTCATAGATCTAAACTCCCCTCCCGCACGCGCACCCCCGCCTTGGTGACGCTCACTTCGCAACGGGCCGTGCAGCAGAAATCGTGATATTTTAATTTCGCCATAACTTCGAAACTAAACATCCAATTTTAATCACTCAAGAACCAAATATCATCTACATTAACTGTTCTTAATGATGAAATAAATTATTTTGATAAGGATTAATAGAATGAGTAAAATAAATGCGTTAAAAAGTAGTCCAAAAAAATTCAAGATTTTTGATTTAAAAAATGGTTGTTGTGCCTCACTCGACATAGATAGGTATAGTGTGTCGCGGAGTTTTTTGTAGATATTCATAAGATCTACAACTAATTAGAACATTTCAATGTAAAGAGAAATATTTCTTTCATTCCAGCTCGAAAAGGAAGTCCACAAATGGGGACAATTTCATACTATACATTTTTCGATGATACTGCCAAGTGATATATATGCCAAATGATATAGCCAACCTCGATAAACGGGCTATCCAACCCAAAAAAAAAATTCATGTTAAATCAGCCGTTCCTGAGCGCGTACAAACAAACAAACTCTTCTTTATATATAAGTTATAATATAGATTGTACTGAGTTCTATATTCCGCTCATGTTGGTGATAAAATCATGTACCGATATGAGCCGGAAATTATAATTATAGCGATTAGGAAATCAAATTTCGTCAGAGTTTTCATTGTTTGCTTACTAATCAGGATGTAGATTAAATAACTATTAAAAACTTTGTATTAAATTAGCCATTATACATAAATATACAACAAAGACCGTTTTGTTACAACACTTATAACTCGAGATCGGCTAAACGAATCGTCATGGTTTTTGGTTTCAGAATACATCTTAAAAATACTGAATAAAATAATTTTATAAGGGGGAGGTCAAAGTTTATATGAAAGACCACGTGGACGGAGTCGCGGGCAACAGCTAGTATCGTATATAGTGCTTCTTACTGACTCGATCTTATATAAAATAGAGTTACCGAGTGTAGTAGCTTCCTCTAAGCTGCTCAATTGCACCCCAACCTTGTAACTTCAAACTGGGTCGTTTGTCTATAAAATATACTAGTCATGTCCCGCGATTTTACCAGCGTAATTCCCTTCCCATAAAGTATCCTTCAATCCAGGGTATCACCTACCTTCATACTAAATTTCAACTAAATCGGTCGAGCCGTTTTGGCGTAGAAGAATAACAAACATACATCCATACATATATTCTCGCAAACGTACACATTTATAATATCAGTAGGAAAAATCCACTTAATCTAAGTACTGGGTATATGCAAAAACCCACCGTGAAACACTACAGTCTACTATTGGTAGATATTATGTTACGTCTATGATTAGAAGTGATACAGAACAAAACTTTTGGTAAAACCAAGGGTAAAAACACTTAAGGAAAAATGGTAAATTTAATAATAATATATGACATTTATCTCAATGTCAGAAATATAAAATGTCGTAAATATATAGCAATTAGATAGTAATAGATAAATGAATTTTTTGTAAACCTTTTATCTCTTATTGGGGGCGATTATCCTATTTTTTACCATCTCTGTTTATAATTTTTATCGTATCATATCGGTTTTATTTAATCTCAAATTGATATAAGAATCTTAGTTTTTCTTTTTATTAATAACATAACATATTGTGATACTATTTAAATATGTTTGTTTTACGTTTATTTTATATTAGCGAATACCTACTTGGCCTAAAACTAAAATCTCTATAGCGTCGTACTGTCGCGAGGACTTGTCCGATTTGGGTTTTTAAAAAACCTTTTCTCTTCATAAAATGAGTTTATTTTAATGTTGAGGCTCCAAATAAGAAATCTTCTGGAAAACTCTTCAAGTTTCTAGAACTATTCGTACTTTTTCCATCTTCAATTCTTAAGCCAGTCACTGATTATGTCAGTGAAGTCTGTATTATCGACCTCACTTTTCAACTAACTAAGACACGACCGATTTGTAATGTAGCTAATGACGCGATTATGTATATAAAAATTATACGATAAACGTCAGCTAAATGCCGCCTAGTATAGTGGGGTATAACAATATCCTCGACAATGTGAAGAATCTTTCTACACTTTCATTAAAATCTGATCTATTGTCAAGTCAATTTGATTGTTAGTTTAAATTAAATAGGCTCCAAAAGTACTGGAAAAATTCCTTCGGGTAAAATATGGAAGAGATAAAGTTTTGGCTATGGAATGAACACAGGCTACATTTTAATATAAATAAGTGTCGTGTTCACTTGTTCCGGTCTTAATTCATCTCTACCATAATTTTATGATTACTGGTTAGTATATTTATGTTACATTTCATTTTTATATTATTAAGTATGTATTGTGTGTAGTTTATCATAAAAAGTTTATTATATCTATAAATATATATTTATCTTATCCATCTCCGTACCTCTCAGGTTGCCTGGCAGAGATTGCTATTTAGCAATAAGGCCGCCTCTTGTACATTATATTGTGTAACTTTTTACATGTACTTTTTTAATTTTGGATGTAATGTACAATAAAGTATTATAAATAAATAAATAAAATAAGTTACTATTACTGCAAAATAATAAAAAATATTGACTTTTTAACTCGTGAGAAGCCGGGTCAGTCTGCTAGTTCATAAGTTAGATCTCTTTATAGATAAAAGTATTCTCTTAGATGTATAAGTGCAATTTTGATTTATTATGATGCAATTTATCAGCTTATAGAGATACGATATCAGACTATTTATTACCTTAAATCTAATACATTATTAGCTGAGATAAACAAAATTATAAAATTCGCAAATTCCAATCAAAAAATTAGTGTGGTTATATACGCGGGCGGTGTCACACAAGGACAATATGCTCGCCTTCAAGGAAGTTATATTTTTATGTTGGTAAGTATAGACATATTAACACAAAAAAGCATAGATAATAGGTACATACGGCCGAATTGAGAAACCTTTCTTTGAAGTCGGTTAAAAACGAACGTTACTCTTAATTGTTTTTTTTTTATTAATAAATACAGCAAAAATATGTTATTAGGTAAAACGATAAAACAGTGAAATTTTATCTTTAAATAAACATCTGTCTTAAAATTCCCTCGCAAAGATAAAACAAGTCGTGACTTTATTTGCGTTGCAATTTTGCGATCAATTAATTTTTAGGTTAAACTTTAAAGTAACTTCCGCGTACAAATCACTTAAACATGGGAATCATTTTAATAGGTATACCTTTCTTTAAAGTTCAAAGTGTAATGCTTTCAACGGGCTTTATTTTAAAGGTAATGTAAAACATAAAATCAGTTTAAATAAGCATTCGCCCTATTACAAAAAGTTCAGCTAAAACCGTTGAGAGTATCTGCTTCAAAATCGGGTCGCAAGATTCCACCCGAACATCCTTACATAGATCTTAACTTGCTTTTACCTTAACTTGCAGTTAATAAAAGCTTTTAAAAAAGAGCTATTTCTCCTCGAAATGTACCGTATTAAATATTCTCTCGTCAAATATTTAACAAATGGATAATTCTTTATGAAGAATATTCTTGAACGTAAGCATAAAAGTGATAAGTATAGGATATAAAGTTACTGGTAGGATAGCTACAAAATGAACGAAATAGATTCGAGCCAGTTAGTTTTGGTATTAAATGTAACATTTTTTTTAAAGCTTAATAAGCGGCATATCAGTGACTGGCTTAAGAATTGAAGATGGAAAAAGTACGAATAGTTCTAGAAACTTGAAGAGTTTTCCAGAAGATTTCTTATTTGGAGCCTCAACATCGTCTTATCAAATAGAAGGAGGTTGGAATGAAGGAGGTAGGGTTGTCACTTTTATTAACTATTAATTATTATTGCTTTTTCCATAAAAAGCTTTTTAGCAACACTGCATTATATTTAGTTATATTATTATTATGTACTTTAATGATGACTATCTACTATAGTCAAAAATATCTTGTAGGAAATTTTTGCATTTTGAAGTACCTTTTAATCAGCAAATTTTAAAGCTAAAACTATAAATATTTAATATGTCTACTGAGGTATTTGCTTAGATTTAAGAATCAATGTACAGTGTATGACGTGTTTGTGTAGTTGAAAAAAAATATTATGTTTATCTACCAGGTAAAGGATGGTCGATGTGGGATCATTTGGTGCGAACTGACCCTGGTCACATCGCTGATGGAACCACCGGTGACATCGCCGCCAACTCCTACCACCTGTACAAACGAGACGTAGAAATGCTCAAAGAACTCGGTGTTCAAGTCTACAGATTTTCCATCTCCTGGCCTAGAATTCTGCCATACGGCCGCCCCGATTACGTCAACCCAGAAGGCGTCGCATACTACAATAATTTGATCAATGAACTACTTGCAAACGGTATTACTCCATTTGTGACTATATATCATTGGGAGTTGCCCCAAAACTTGAATGAACAAGGCGGTTGGTTAACTGAGAATATTATGGACTGGTTCGGTGACTACTCACGAGTTTTGTTCCAACATTTTGGTGACAGAGTGAAGCATTGGCTGACGATTAACGAACCCTATATCCATTGCAACAATGGTTTCGGTCGTGGCAACCACCCTCCAAGAATAAGGTCTCCTGGAATAGCTTTTTACGAATGTGGACGTAACATACTGTTGGCTCATGCAAGAGCGTACCACATTTATAAAAACGAATTCGCTGCAACACAAGGTGGTCGTGTTGGTATAGTACTCAGTTGCGACATGGCTATACCCAGTGACGATTCACAATCCAGTGCAGAAGCGGCTCAGGATTACTTCGTTTTCCATGTGAGTACTCTTATTTTATTTTATATCATATAATTAATGTATATTTTCCAAACTTTTTCGGATTAGCCGGTGTCGTGTGAGTTTCCCCTGTCAATACAGATTATAATTAATTTATATTATATAATATTTTATCCTATATTTATGATGTAATTCGGATTATAAATTTATATGCAGATAAATTTCAGGAAAATCCATTTAATAGTTTTGCGTAATAGACTTACAAACGTCCATCCATGTTTCTGTTAGGATAAACGACATAAAAGTAAAACTTGTATAGCAGCAATTTCTAATCGTTTCAGCTTGGCCAGTACATGGACCCCATTTACACGGCAAACGGCAACTACCCTCAAAGGCTTATAGACAGGGTTGCTAACGCGAGTGCCAATGAAGGTCTTTCAGAATCACGTCTCCGACCCTTCAGTCAAGAACAAGCCGATTATATTAAAGGAACTTCAGATTTCTTAGCCTTAAACCACTACACAACTCTATACGTATACAGGAACGAATCTATTGTTGGAACATTCCAAGTGCCTTCTCATGAAGGAGATTCGTTCTTTGGGTCCTACGTAGATCCCTCTTGGCCGCAAGGCAATTCCTGGCTTTTCGTAAGTATTTTTACTGCTGATTTTAATATCTATATTATCAATTAGTCAGAACTAACGTCTTAAGGAAATAAATATATTTTCTAAATTTATTAGTGATAAATTTTATAACATTTTCCTATAACTGCATCATTTATTTATTGATTTCATGTTTGTAGTTTTTGAAACCTTAGGTAGAGTATTCTTATTCTACATTTTAATTAGCTTATATTTATCTTATAAAAATAATTATTTCATTTCAGTCCTACCCACCCGGACTTTATATGCTGCTAATGCACATCAAAGAAACCTATAATAACCCCACTATCTATATAACTGAGAA
>JADANM010006230.1:4583926-4604265 GCA_026213755.1 Eurema hecabe | reverse complement strand
CCTTAATCTCGCAGTATGAAAGATAATTAAAATTTTGGGTTCTTACCTCTTGAATGTAAACTCACATTTAGGGTTTCTTGAATAAAATTTCAGTCAAAAAATATATACACACTCAAAATTATAACTCGTCTTAGCTCTACAATGTTTTATAAAAGAGGTGTCGATACAAGACGACAAAATAATCCTTTCATTAGATTCACATCAACACTAATTATAATTAATGCAATGATATATTTTAGTGTGTTTAATCCATACTAATATTATAAATACGAAAGAAACTCTGTCCGTCTGTCTTTCCATCACGCTAAAACTACTGAACGGATAAGAACGAAATTTGTTATACATATATATTCCTTTTTTTCTAATCAAGCCCCAAAAGGTTGCGCGAAGGGTTGAAACTTTTTATAATTTTACGCTCTCACAGCCAAACCGCTGAACCGATTGTAATGAAATTTGAAACATAGATTGCATGTGATGAAAGAGCACGCGGATGAAGTCGCAGGCAACAGCTACTTCTAATATATTAAATAAAATACTTTTATTACCGACTATATTAAGAAATCACGAGGTAACTTAAATTCTTTTGCAAAAGATGAACCGGGAAGAAAATATTACTCAAGTTTTTAATATCATATTTTTTTTAAAACGTCACCTTAATTAAAACTCACATTTGCTCCGTCTTTACATTCAAAGTAAAATGTGAAAAATACGAAACCCACAGGAGTCCTTATCTCTAAACTTATCCACTTCCCTTTCAGAGCACCGCCCTAATCAGTTTACGTAATGAGGTTTATATTTTACGCTTATAAAAACATCACGGACGAAAGAATTTTCTAAGAGAATTTGGGAGATTTTAAATTTAGAGACTCTATTTTTTTTCTTTCTAGCCAGTTCCATCACTACTGCCAGTTTGAATGTCAAAGTCATTCTATCTGTGTGACATAAAAAAGGTTTTATTCTAGAATAAACATAAAATACTCTTTACATCAGATTACTGTGGTAGATATGGAATCCAAAATTAAATAAACAAAAATGAAACTATTCGAAATTTAAAGTTCTTTTTTTTAGTCTAACTGCCAGCTTAATGTTATATTAAGTCTTTCGTTCTTCATTGAATCAAACTCATGAACAAAAGCAGTCCTATTTGGACTGCTTTTGTTTTTAGCTTTTGTTGCAAAGATTTGAATTAAAAAAAAGTCTAATTAACCGCTCGTATTTGTACAAATTCAAACGTACGTGCTTAAATACTTTTGGGAATTGGGAAAGCGTATTTAAAACTCGGCTTCATTGAAGTAATTGGAGAGTTGTTTGACCGATTGAAAAGATCGTTAAGTCTTTTGAATTGGAAATATTGGGGAATATATTAATCGACGAATTTACGTGTGAGTTAGCTTGAATAATTGCAAAAAAAGAAATAAAAACCAACACTTATATACCTAGTACAATCTATGTAGTTGATGATTGTCATCTCTAATATGATAGCCATTAAAATAGATGAATGGAGTCAAACCGCGCTAGCAATCAACCAAAAGAAAAAAATTGGATGAAAAAGAGGTTTAATAAATTTAATACTTACATTAAAGACTAAAGACGATAAGAGGATTATCATTAAAGGAATTTATATAAAACATTCATACTATATAAATATAATTATTTGAAGAAATCTATAAAAGTTTTCTAAGCCATACTAATAAGGGTTTTTAATTAGTATAAAAGAACCAGACCATAATAAGAAAAGAACCGGTAATTCCATAATCCAACAAGTATTAATTATATTGTTTAAATTTATAGTTTAAAGGAACTAAACTTTCGCCTTTGTGAAATGACGTCGGTACTCGGTATTAAGGAGAAATAATTTATTCTTAGCAATATCTTCAACAACCCGTTAAGATCCCTAAACTTGGAATTAGTTATTAAAATATCAAATTACGTAACATGTCAATCTGAAAACCAATTTAGCGAATTGTATATAGGAAGGCATAGACGTATAACGCATAGACTGATGGTCTGTTTATTATAATTAATCTGCCGATTGTAAGTGAAACTAAAACTGTATATGAGTGGGTGATAACAGTACGTTCTTAAACTCAACAACACGCACACAAGCCTACCGATAATGTTGCTGCTATAAAAAATTTACCCTATAGGTATGCGAGGAAAAATTTAAATCTATGAAAAACATCAATTTTAATAGACAAAATTGTCTAAGTCGACATGGCTTCACTTGGCGTTCTCATATTGCGTTTCTAGATGTTATTATTCTATGTAAGAAGAGTCTTATCAACAAATTTAAATGCGCGTGACAGTTTAAGCGTTGACTTTAAAATAAGTTATGACTTAATTGATTAAAAGTTACATTGTTCTTGAATGATAAGCCTGAAGGAGACATTTTTCAATTAAATTTATTAAATTTTTGATAATAGGCTGAACTTGTGTTCGAACTAGATACCCTTATATATTGGCTTAATTGTTTATTTATATTAGTGAAAAATAAAACACACAATAACTATTTTAATGAAATTAAACAAATCTATAAATAGATCTATAATTATAATATATAAATCAACTTCTACAACACAATATTATAATAATAAATTACAAATATTAAATTAATAAGGACACCGGAGAAAAATATTTGTAATTTACATTTGTATTTTTCTGGAGTCTGTCTGTTGAATTGTATGTATGTTATTTACAAAAGAAAAGTATGTATATGTAATTTATTCCGTTATCTGGTTACGATAATAATACAAGCTTCTGCTTAGTTTGTTTGTGTATAAAATATAAATGTCCTAAAAAATGTTATTAAAATTTGTAATTTAAATGACTGAACAAAACGTCCTAACTAAACCTTGAACAATATGGGATCATACTGACAATTGACGTAATTTGACACGTTAAGTAATGTCACATTAATATTAAGCAAATGAATTTGACGCTTTTTTTTCAGGCTCTACTTTTGTATAACGTGATTAAAATATTAAAATTAATACTTTTTTTTATTTTTTATTTTTATTTTTTAAATAATAATTAAAAATCTTATATGACTTCAAAATGATTCGTAAACTCATATAACAGAAAAATGTTGGGCTGTCTATTAAATATTCTATCCATAGACTATTAATAGTTTTTTTTTATTTAGCCTGGCAATCTTAGTAAATAGATTCACCAGCTGGTAAATATATTGTACAGATATTAGTATTACTGTCATACCTGCATGCTGGCCACGTCTGGAGCCCTATTTATCATTAACCGTCTTAATTACCAACACATTCACGTCTCTTGATCACACTACATATATCACTAGACATATAATTAAGTTAGTTAATACATTTGATAAATTGTGAATCAATATAATTATATGAATTGTATGATCTTTTGTCTGTATATAAATCGGGAATGATTTCGATAAATTTATAAAAAAAAAATCGTTAAGATTTGAGGAAGGATTACACGATGATAAACATAAAATTTATCGCTAATAATCGCTAAAACGACAATTATATATTTTGTTATAAACCGTGCCTGTAAGATTTTACGTGACATGGCCATGACCTATATTTTTTAAAATAAAAAAGGGTCCGATTCGATTGTGTGTGCTTATTATTTTAAATTATACGGAACACACCACGTCTTCTAGACAAATTTTTGAATATTATTTGATAACTAACTGACCCGGAGAACTTCGTATCGCCCTATAATCATGAAATATCTAAAAAGTGAAATGCTATTTTTTTCTTACATAAGAACCTTCTCTTAATAATAACAAATACAACAAAAAAAAATAACAAAATCGGTCAAGCCGTTTTCATGTTATGTTGTGACATCGGAAAACGGGTTTCTTTATTTTATACTGGCTGTTGCCCGCGACTCCGTCCGCGTTTACTTTCATAAAAAAATATTCCCCTGGAAACTGGATAAAAAGTATCCTATGTCCTTCTCCTGGTTCTAAACTACCTCCCTGCCAATTTTCAGCTAAATGGTTCAGCCGTTCTTGAGTTATAAGTGAAGTAACTAACACGACTTTCTTTTATATATATAGATATATAGACTATAGATTAACATGGATAGTTTGTCCTCAAGTCAATACTACAAAAACTCTCATAAAATTTATTGAAAAATGCATTCCGACTTCTTTGAACTACGAATTTATCTATTTAGTTATATATTATTTATTACCTTTGCCTTAAAACTCAAATGAACTTTTATGTTTGTTGGTTTGTTTAGAGATTGTATTACTTCTACTTTTACAGTTTATTTTTACAGTTTTAAAATGATCTTACTTAAGTCACGGTGTACTAAAATAGTGCCGTTCCTACTTAAGTATATACGTATTAATACTTAACATGTACTCCTCTGGGAAGCGACGAAGAAATTCGAGATTTACCTTCAGGAAGCTCTACTCAAAGAAATCGGAGTGTCAAAGGACTATTGTTAGTGAAATCTAATGATACGATCAACTTTAACATTTAAGATAAATATAGAGTATTATTGATGATCTTCCTTTTGACCTTTCTTATTTTATTTAATCGTTGTGTAGTTTTTAAAGATCGAAGCATGTAGGAATAAGAATAGTTAGACAGGTTTTTGTTTTAGGACTATCTGTTGAAGTGAAATACCTGAAAATACCTGAACTGTTTTACTCATATTATAGATATTTTACGGCTAATACCCGAAGTGCGGCTACACCTAGTTTTATCCGGTTAGAACTAGGTGTAGCCACTTACTCTTGGTTAAACCTAGTAGAAGCCGATTGTTTTCGGGTAAAACTAGGTCTATCCGATATCATTCCGGCTATAACTAGGTCCAGACTATCCATGGTTGTGCTTGAATGTAACGATAAGGGGTTATACAAATTAGGAAACAAAAACGGCACTATAACATAACTATTTTCAAGAAATCAATTTACTGTGAGTAACTCAAACTTTGACATTATTTCACCCGGTAAGAAATCACTAAACCAAATAACCAATGCACAATCGACCTCTGGTGGGCAAGGCTTTATAAGATGTAACTGCAAAATCAAATGTGATAAATGCAAAGGAAATAAAGATTTGTTGCATAAATTATGCTTCGTAACTACGGGACTGGGAAGAAAAAGATTTTTCTAATAAATAGGCTTTATATTAGAAATTTGACTTAACCATTAGAAAATATATAAGTACGTGTAGGTAAATAATTTTTTTCTTTATTTTATAATAAAAGCTATTTCTATTAATTTGGTTTTAAAAAAGAAGTCTTGACGTTATATTTCTATGAGGTGACGCGATAACAAATGATAGTGGCATTACGTTGCCAATATTTCCTAATATAATCTCCAGCGGAGGTGAAATAGATTTTTAAATTATTATTTTATAATAAAACATAGCTATACATGCGGCTTCGCTCGCATTGAACAACTTTAATAAATATCTGAAATAAATAGTAAAAATATGTGTACAAACTCATGATGATCGGTCTAGTAGTTTTGCGTGAAAGCGTAGTGAAAGCATAATAAACGTCCCGACTTTCACATTTTAATATTCACTATGGATATTTACTAAACGCTACATCTAACTAGTTAAGGTAAATATATTATAACCGCACAATGTGGGGACCACATTCGTATCCTTAAAAAACAAATAATGGGGATACGTCCTTATTATTTCCTTATTAATTGAGGTCTTTTCTAAGGCTTAAACTTTTTAAGCTTATTTTTAAAAAACATTTACATACAGTATATTGACAGTTCATTTACCAAAAATGAATTCAGTAATTCAGACACTAAGTATATAAATTATCAAAATTACCCACCTTTTAGTTTTCGATTTGATGTAAAATAAAACGTAAGAGAAAATATGCCAACGAAACACGTAGTAATAACCTTACCAACTGCATTGTTTAAAAGATATCATAAAATAGAAAACATACCTTTTAATACAAGTTGAAGCGTCCGAGATACTTGGCATCGTTCCTCATGTAATATGTAAGTATTGTGGTATTATTACACAATTCCGTAATTCCTTTTTTAAATCTTTTATTTTTTTTACGTTTTGCCATCTAATATCATGTATGTATTTTTCGGCCTGTATTTGAACGATTTTAACTTTTCATTTTATCCGGGTATACGGATGATACTCGTTTTGAAATTAAATGTCAGATAGATGTACCATAATCAAATGTTATAATAAAAGAATGAGTTCCATTTTTGAATGTACTTTTTAAAATTGGCATATTGGTAAATCATAGAATTTTCAGCCGGGTTAAATAGCGCCGGCTTTACGCTGGACACGGGCGAGCCAATGCGATTACGCTGCTATTTCCCTTTCCCAATGGCCTGGCCATTCCGTTTTACATTCTTAATTGTTTTTATTTTTCAATGCAGTCTACGCTCTATTTTTGTTCTAAATTTGAATATGAGGGTTCAAAGGTAAATGTATTGGTCTAATGAATGAGATTACTGAGGTTAATAGTTGTTATACCTAATTGAAATGACGTATTAAATGTTTTTGTTACTACACCCGATTTTTAAAATTTACGTTAGCAAAATAATTATTTATTATTTAAGAAGCCTACTAGATTACAAAAATGATTTTATTTAAAATCATATAAAGAGTAACTTAGATAAATTCAGTGAAAATATGTCTCATTAATTAAAAGCAATCAATTCGAATACTTATTTTCTGTAGCAACTAAACTCATGACAACACAAAAAATAAATCAAAATTACGTACTAAATTACTGGAACTGTCACAGGCAAAATGAATGTCCATTTATTGATATCCTTTGTTCGCAATGTGAAAATAATCGACCCTAAATGAATATATGACCGAAAATCCGTATCTTGACGAGGGTATGGAAACATTCAACGATTTGACATCGTCGAAACCCCTCAGCCGTGAAGCGGGTTTAAAAAAAAAGTTTGACAATTGTTTTGGCGGGATTTCATTGTACCGCAAAAATTAGTTAAATTACTTTGATTAATATTGTTCCGTGCGTGTTTTGAGTTTTAATTGATGAATTAATTTTTGAATTTGTCATGTGATATTCAGAAAAACATTTTACAATCATTTCTTAATAGAAATCCATCCATCTTAAATTAAATTGTATCAATTATTGTATCATTATTATCAAATCTGTTAAAAGAATATATCTTCACGGGACAAGAACAATAACAAGAAATGTCATGTCATTTCAAATGGCATGTCAAAAGCAATTCTGGTATTGCAAGTGTGTTGCCACTTTGTCTGAAGTAAAAAAAACACTTATAAGTTTTTGTTTTATAGGATTTATATAATAGTATTCAATTTACTTCAAAGTCCTAGTCGAACAAATGACTTTCCATACTAGGGAATCCAATTTCAGATAAAATAGGAATAGAAATAGAAACAGTATTGGTTTTACATTTTAATCACTAGCCAACACCGGTGTCACCAGAAAATGTCCTTTGCAATTGGATGGTTTATACGTGATTTATTAAGCAGGTAGATTTATTATATACTAGCTGACCCGTGCTCACTTCGTTGGCCATAATTTTAACTATCCTTTTCGGTTTTGTATATAGCCTATGACACTCAGTAATAATGTAGCTTTCTACTGGTGAAAGATTTTTTAAAATCGGCTCAGTAGATCCCGAGATTATCCCTTACAATTTAAACACTAACTTTACTTCTTTATAATATTAGTATAGAAATATAGACTAGTTTAGATTATTATAAGTTTGATTTTTGTATTTATTTAAAAACAGTCTTTTCGTAGTGTTATTTATATTGTAGTAATATAAAAATAGTGGAAAAATAATATTATAACTTTTGGTCGATAAAAGTCTGAACCACAAAAACACTTTTTAGATATTTCCGAGGAACCACAAAAATGTTGCACTGTTTAACAAAAAGGAAAATAAGGAGGAATAAAGAATGAGAATAAATAATGTTAATACTTTCTTTATTGGTACCGCACGAAATACTGACTTCTTTGGATATTAAAAATTACTTACCATTATTACCATTTTAGCTACGTCACACATTTTTTATATAGGTAGACATACTTTTATCTATTTATTACGGATTGCCTAGAAGATAGATATTGCCTAGCGTAAAGGCCGCCAATACCAATCTAAGCTAAGGTTCAGTTTACTCAAATTTCTGCTTCAAAATGAGTAGCTGTTGAAAACCTTTGAACAGGCTTCAATGAATTTAATAAACGGCTAATTGACTGCAAATTGGCAATAACGAAGGTTCGCGACTGATTTGCAACCTGCAGCCTTTGACCTAGATTACCTAGAACCTACGATACTGAATCAATGGAGAAGATTGGGAAATAAAAAATATAGATAAATAATTTAGAATAGATGTCACCGGAAGATAACAAGAACAGCAAATTTATAAATTTCCTAGGAAATTTATATACCTTCGTAGGATTCTAAACGAGAGACAAATTGTATTATTTTACGACAACATTTTCGCAAATCGCGTATCTTATGTCCGTCTCCTGGCTCTAAGCTACCTCCCTACCAATTTTCACTCTGTTCTCTTTCCCAAATCTGTTCAGCCGTTCTTGGGTTATAAGTGGTGTAACTAACACGACTTTCTTTCTTAATCATAATATAGATAGAGTATCATATCATTAGTTTTTACATTTTGCAAAAAAATACACACTTGCTCGATACCTAGTTTTCTAAAATAAAACTCTAATGTAGCACATGTATTATTCCAAGCAAAGCTTTGTGTGCGAGCAATTTTGTGCCGTAATTATTATCGATCACGATTTAATAAAAAGCAATTTGCCGCCCATTAAAAACGTTCATCTCTTTTGAGCAAGATACTCGTATATTAATAAGGTTTCAGAAGACACACAATATGAATTCAAAGTTATTATTTTCGTATTTGACAATAAGGTTGTTCCTTTATAATGAGTTGATGGATTTCTGGGTGCTATTCTCGGTTATTTTTTCCTCTCCGTACTAATAATAAAGCGGAAAAATTATATTTAATTACGTAAATTATTTTCTCAAAGACACACTTTCAAGGCATTCCTCGTATTTTTCCTGAGATATTATTTTGTAATAATTTTGTTCGAGAGATATGGGGGAGATATTAATTATCATTTTTTTTCCTTTTTATTAAGTAATATTTAAGTCTACATACAATATTGTAGTGTTAAATCGGATATTGTCGGATTTTAATACTTTTGTAATACTAGATGCGCTTCGCGGTATTGCTCACACAGTTCCCGCTACCAGGGGAATACCGAGATGAAAACTATCCTATATGTTAATCTAAGGTATCACCTACCTTCATACCAAATTTCAACTTAATCGGTTTAGCCGTTTATACTTCCATACAAACATTCTCACAAACTTTTACATTTATAATATTAGTAGGATAGGTTACAAATGACTAATGGAATATCAAAGCCACGTTCATACATCGGGTTGTTCAGAGAATATTTTATAAGAACGTCAAAGGTGTATCCAGATTGCAGTAAAGCGTCAGGTGAGATTGAAGTCTAGATTGGAGCCAAGATAATAGATTCGAGCTTAATCGAGTCCCACGGTCGGATCAACTGCTTGAGTGGTTATTTCTTTATAAACTTCTTTAATAACTTTATTTAACTAGGTATATTAAGATATACAATGATCGTCTATCGTTGTCGTCGTATATTAAAATTTTCTATTTTTAATGTCGCATCGTGATTATATAGAGCCTAAAGCCTTCCTCGTTAAATGGATTTTCTAACACCACCAGTAGAACCAGTAGTTCATGAGATTAGTATGTTCAAAAAAAGAAACAAATAATAAAATATTATATAGATGTCATATATTAAAAAATATTATACATTGCTTTGGTTTTGTTACAATAACATTCTCCGATTCTTTTATATATCTATATTTAGATGTACAATAAAATCATCGTTCAAGGAAATCGTTTTCAATTAATATTTTCGGGGCTTCTATCAAATTTCCTGTATAATACCGCAAAGGTAGCTCCCAATTTAATATTCCATCTAATCTTCACATAATAAGATCGAGTGACCTCAGATATTGGTCCTCGGTTTGAGGTATTGAGTAAATAGGATAAGAACCAATTTGCATTATCTGAGAAATTCAATTAATTGACGCTTGACAAAATATCCTCAAAGACACTTGTACCCTGGTTAACTGTATACTGAAGTGATTCTAATCGAATTTTGGCTTCTATCAAATATGTATATGTTATTGAAAACGATAAAATAATTTGAATTTATCAGGTTGGTAAAATCTATGGGAATGGTCTAATAGATCAATCATTGACGGAATATCTCAAAGATGAAGTAGCACTATTCACATATTAATACGTATATATACTACATCATCATATTTATACTAAATAATACTTTTCACTAATTATAATTTTGGTTAACCTGCAAATAAATGTGTGTGTTTCTTTTTTTTTTTAGATCGCTGCCAAGCGATAAAGCCGCCATTTATATATGTAATTCTTCCAATGTATCTTCTGTCTCATATTTATGTTCAAGTGTATATAATAAAGTGTGTAATAAATAATAAATGTACCCTACATTTATTTGCAGGTTAACTTTTAAATTACTTTTTATTCCTCTTGCCATGTTTCGTGGTTTCAGCCCCCTTTGCAACTTAAAAATAATGTGGCTTGCATTAGTAAAATAATTTTCAAAACGATTCAGTCCAAATAAATATTTTACTCTTCCGATTTGACACTCTTTATACCTATAAAATTATACCTATTTTAAACATGAATATTAAATTAAAAAAGACTTAAAGAAAATCTCGCCGCAAGCAAGCCGTTCCACATAATACTTTTTAAAAGTCAAAATTTGTTCTATGATAAAATTCCGCAGATTATGTTAAATTTAAATCAACTGCGCAGTGTTTTTCAGCGGAGTCGATTAATCTCGGTTTAATTTTGTATTCCACTCAAGCATAACACGATGGCTACAGAATATAAAAACAATGCAAAAATGTTATAAAATGTCCAAAGTGTTTTCCGTTTTTCTAGCTAGTGTATTGATTTTATTTCAATGTAAGTATTTTTCTTTGTGAAACTGAAAATATGTCGAATGCTCGTATGAACATTTGCTGGTTGTTATTAAAAGAAGGCAAAGACTTATAATAGAGAATAATTAAAAGGAAAATCAAGGATACTTTAGAATAACAATTAAACCAATTTGGATACTTATTTTTTAGAATATTTCTTGAAGTAAGAAGGTATTTTTTAAGCAGGGAAGAAAAGGGTGACAGTTTGGATAAGTACGACGTCAAGTGAGCTAGTTTATAATAAAACTTTTAAATTACTTATAGGTTGCGTGTCAGAGAGAAGAATTAAAGATGGTAAGGAAGTGACTACTGAAAAGAGATACGTGGTAAGCATATTGACATTCTATAAACGAAAAATTAAACAAAAACATTAGGTACAAAACTTATAACGTTCTATCAACATATTTTCAATTTATGATGTATTTAATATTCCCCATTTTTTATGAATTTGAATTAAAAAATGTGCTGAGAGTCAAAACAAAATTTTAATTTTGCCTTTCGTTACATTTTTGGTTACATTTCGAAAGTGCACATAGTTAATTGTATTTAAAGCATTCAGCCTATTTATAAAATCCATGCCATAATATTTCTAAATTGAACAACTGTTTTATTTATCATTACAATAAAGGTACACTTAAATAAAACTCTCAGGAATATTAGTCAATCCATTATCCACTATAATAACTGAGTAATCAGAATTCATAGTCCTAGATTCCTATGAACCGAACTTCTCTGTCTGTCTGTGGGAATTTGATTAATTGTAGTAGGTATAGAGGAATGCTTCATATATGCAGTTCCTTTGACTGTCGGCTGTGTAATTTATTTGAACCGTAGAGTATGGTAGATGTAGATGAGATTAACACTATCCAAACTGCGTTATACGAAATGTTGATCAAAGGATTGATAATAGTATGGGATTGGAGTGACGATATATTTCAGGGTTGCAATTTTAGTATAGCTTTAGATCAGGTTTTGTTTTAGAGCTATTAATAAAAACTTATTTTGTTTTTGTTAAGTACATTGATTTGTATTAATTTTGCTTTACTGATGTAAAATAGAGTTTCTTATTTATTTTTTGTTTCTGTAACTAAGCCGAAGTTCTAAGAAAATTTTATAGAAGGTCACACTTGCACGAGAAGTATTTTTATAAAAAAGCAGTCTTAAACTTGGCAACTTCTCGGTTAACGAGCAGCCGTGCTTCCTGATGAAGAGTGGATATCGCTGTCCGTGAACACTCGAGACTTGACAGCTCAGGAGTGAGTTGTATGCTCTTTTCTTGAAGCATCCGTACAAAGTCAAAGTCAAAGAAGCACAAGTCGTATTGCATTGGAAATGCCGCATGAGTGATCTGATTCCACAACATGTTAGTATATTTTTCCAGGTATACCTAACCAAAGCTCCATTATCACCACAAAAGTATGACGCTTGGATCTGTGGAGGAGCCCTTGCAACAGCCTCATTCGTGATCACGTCAGCAGCTTGCGTAGAGGATGTTCGACACATGTATGTCATAGCCGGATATGATAAGTACGTGAAACATAAGGATCTCAACACTGATCCATGTACCAAGTCGAGGAAGAAGAAAGTGGTGTTCACGTGTGTACCAAAAAGTAAGCGTTATATAATATCTATCATAAGTTCTTATATCGACCCATTATGAAATTTACAAGTTGTACTATGTCCACAGTAAGTAATTTCAATCTTAATTAAACTAAACTGCAGTAGCATTAAGAACTGACATTGTATTAAACAAGTTAGCTAATATGGAAAATATATTATTGCTAATTTCACCTAATAGTTTTTTAAACATATAATCAAGGAGTTATACGTTTGAACTAGAGAAAACTTCTATCATGTCTCCGTAAAATTTACTTTTTTTTTATATATTTATTTTTCATTACATTTATAATATCTTATAGACTAATTGTACAGAGTTAAAATGTAGTAAGTACAGAAATGTAATAGGCGGCCTTATCACCAAAAGGTGATATTTTCCAGGCAAACTTTAATAAAAATTTGTAAAGAAGGACTGGATTGCATTTATAATGGGAACACCCAACGTCCACTTATTTTTCTTTTGTGATATATTACTAAAAAATACGTAATTGATACTGTAAACATAAAGTTATAGCTAACCGTAATTTTTTTATGAAATTAAAGGCAGTTTTCGAACTTCTTATATCTTATAAATCTTATATTACCTCGCTCATTGTTCAAGGAAAATAGAAATATTATTTCAGGCTACGATTTGGATTACGCAAAGATTGAAAAGTGGTCGCTGATTGACATTGCCGTTGTTAAAGTCGAGTCACCGTTCAGCTTGACAGACAAATCCTACATCCAGTACTGCTCCTATATCCCCACTACGATCCCCATCAATTACGACCCGAAGTATCAGGAAACCGGCACTGATGCTATCGTTATGGGCTGGGGTCATTTGCAAAAATGGAGAGAGGTTTGTTCCATTTGCCATTACCTCTGACTCGATTTGTTATCCTAATTGACTTCGACTATGTAATCCTTAATCACGTTACGTACTTACTGCAAATGGGTTGCTTAAACTATATTTAAACAAATTGGCAAGTCCATTGGAATTATATATGACTAAAGATCACCACTTACCAGCTTCTGATATTTAATATTTTCTTTATTTATTTATTCTTCGTTACAATATAGATATTACCATATCAAACGATCTTAATTATTTATTGGAGATGTTGTAACTGGCGGTCTTTTCACTAAAAAGTGATTTCTACCAGACAACCACTGCAATGTTTCTTTTAATAAACTGGTGGCGAAGTGCAGCTTTAAAAATATAAGAATATATTAAATACATAATGTACTACTTTGTTTCGACTAAATAATAATTTCTAAGAGTATGTATCATCTTCTTAATTAATGAAATTCGTGACATAGTGGACACTACTCCTTGGTTTTATACTCAAATTAAACAGGGCGCTTTCTTTGCCTTTGTATTTTATAATTAATGAACCGATCCGTTTAGTATTCAACCAATAGAAATTAGCATCAAACAACGGACGCAGTTAGGAAACTAATTTCAAAGAAATCCTTTCTAGACGTCAGATCGATTAGACTACAATCAGGAAAAGCTTCGTTACGCATCCACAAGACTTTTCGATAAGGAACAATGCAAAGAACATTATTCCGAAGAAATGGAAGCGATCATATCAAGATACATGATCTGCACGTACGCGGAAGGGAATTTAGATGATAAAGGGGATATTATTAAGACACCAGATTTAGTAGCTGATGGTTGTGTGTATAAAAAGGTTCTGATTGATGGTGTGGTGAGTACTTTGGATTTAAATTTTTAGATACTTATAGATGAAGTAAAAGGTTTGCAAGAGTTAAGTCCTGGTCTTGAATAAATACTTATATGCATGTCGTAGAATCATCAAGATTTATTTAACTATCAATATTCCATGTTGCTAACAATCAGTGCGCACAACTCGCACAAGCGTCGCTCCCGTTTACAACTCATTACATTTGGCATAATATTGATGTTTAATTGCCATACTAATCAATGAAACATACACCAAAGTAACCGTATAATTTTATATTCTCTGACATGTATATAGACACTAGCGGAGGCGACAGAGTTCGTTGTATCAAAAAATTACGCTATAGAAATCAACATTGGAATTCGACGAACATGTGAAAAAAAGAATTGTCCAAATTGGTCCAGGCGTTGTTGAGCTATGCACTTACCAACAGATTCATAGATTAGTACAATTAAGGGGTGCATTAAAACAAGCATGCAGATATACAAAAGCTTGTAAAGAAGATATATCAAGTTAAAACTATTGCTGTTGCACTGGTAGCAAATAATTAAAATGTTATAAATGAACAGCTGATATTTTATTTAGTTTTTACTCTAGTGACATCTAAGGAAAGTTCAGCGAATAGTTTTGTAAGAGTTAAAAATAAAAACCTTTAAATACGTTTTCTTTGCTTTTAACAAGTTTAAGCTCCTTGTTAAGACTTAATTATTTTTACATTTCAATATTAAATATTCTTGTGAACTTTTTTTGTTTGTAGGAATATTTGCAATGCAATGACGATGAGATCATGGACGATACTAGAAGAAATTCAAATAGAACTTTCAACGATACTCTTACCAATCATACGTTGACAAGGAGACATGGAATTTGTCAGGTTTTAATTATACTTTTAATTTATTTTGATTATATGATTATGTCGATATGATTATGTCTTTATAATACATAGAAACCAAAACCTAAGCATATTTTTTTGTGAAAATGTATTTTTTACGATTATTGCCGTATTTTATGAGAATTCTGATTCTTTCCACATTTAATTTCCAAACCCCAAACATCTTATACTTAGTTGCGAACTAAGCATCTCTAGAGTCTTCTAGAATCAACGGCGGATCCAGTTCGGTCATGTTTCCATATGAACCTTAATTAAACATAATTTTATTTGTATATTTTGTCATTAATTAAATAAAATGCCTACTTTTACTTGTATCCAATATTATAAAAATAATTTTAAGGCTTTTGACTTGACCACGACTATGTCGCCCCCTTTGCACCAAAGCTGGATCCGCCCTTGTTTAGCATGTTCTAGAACGTTCTAGAATTAGAATGTATTCGTTTAATTTACCATTGCCATTACCATTACCATACCACCATTACCTAATCAAAATTACAGTCATTATTTAGATATTCAATTAATGTGTTTGAAATATATCACATATATTATTATTGTTACAATTGTGGGTGGGTTTTTCCATATAAAACAGAACGATCACGGCGGGCCCCTAGTGACGTGGGTGGGCACGCGCGAGGTGCTGATCGGCGTCGCGTCCGTGTTCCGCGTCGCCGACAACCTCGAGTGCGAGGGGCCCTACCTCTTCACCAGCACGCAGTGCAACGGCGTCTTCATTGACTGCGTCATCAATGAGTCCCAGTGTGTTCCTTATTTATATATTTATTTATTTATTAATTAATATTAAGGTTCAAAAACATGACGTACATTAAAAAATATAATAGTACGCGTCATTTATGTTTAGTGATTGACGAGAAAAGCTGCGCATCGGTAGAATCGGTAGAAATTGACGTATTGGTGCGAGATAGACAACACGACTGGGACAACCAATCAACGCTCGCGCACATGACGATCACGCGCCCCGCGCGCCGCACCGCTACCTCGATACCTTATTTCTGACTTCTGCGCAGGTTTCGTTCAGCGCTAAAGATTCGTGACGCGTACTATACATACAATTTACAATTGACATAGTGTCGCCATACTTACGGGCGTCCACAATATATACAGAATTAAATTAAATATAATATAAAATTATATAGATTACATATTCATTTTTGAGGATATTGAATATTATACTACCGACCAGCCCCGGCTTCGCTCGCATTATATTATGCATGTATTCAATGGTGGTACCATAGAAGTCATGACTCCCTCCCCTGAGCTGGTTACAGGACAAGGAGGAACCCTAATTGAACATAAATTGGCTTATAAAAATACCTATTTTTACTTTCAAGCGTAGGTATAGCGATCAATCATTAACATATATAAATCTCGTGTCACAATGTTTGTCCTCAATGGACTCCTAAACCACTTATACACTTATAATAAAATTCGCACACCATGTGCAGTTCGATCCAACTTGAGAGATAGGATAGCTTACATTCCGGTATTGCCCCGGGAACGGGTACTACCCAGGTAGAACCGCGGGGAATGGCTAGTATTTTTATATATTATATTTATATTTCATAGTAAAAATGCAAGAAGGCAATGCAAACAGTCGCCAGAGGAGCGTGGTTTCGACATAGTCGAAAGGAAGATATCGTGGATCAATCATCCTGATGGGTAAGTCTAACATTATAGAAATTAAAATTGCAACCTTCCTCTGAAGCAAAGGAAACACCAGTCGAAAAGATTGGGCTTTAAACTATTCTGATAATGATTTCATGTTTGGAAATCTGTTATATAAAAATGAGTCGCAAAATGTGTTGGTAAGCGCATAACTCGATAATAGCTGAACCGATTTAGAAATTTCTTTTTTTAGAATAGTCCTGGATGTACGAGAATTGTTTTTAAACAAAAAATGTTAGGCGTAGGGTACTGAATAGGATTAGTACGGCGTCAACGACATTGGGCCGGCTAGTCTATCTATCTAACAAAAATTAATTTCTGTTCGTTAGTCTCGCTATAAACCGAGAACGGCTGGCCGGATTTATGTTATCTTAGTCTTGAAATGTTCGTGGAGGTCTAGGGGAGGTTTAAAAGATGGAAAAAAATCGAATAATCGCCGGGAAATCCATAAAAAGAGCCCTTTTCTATTTCCCAAACAAACGTTTATTGAAACAGTACGAAGCCTGCCCGGTCAGCTAGTTTAAAATAAATATCAGATCCTGACATTAAAAAAATAATTTAAATGTTTTCAAGTTATACTGCGGGCTGCATTGAGGCTAAATAGAGAAAGCTTATTTTTTTTGATAAAGATAGAAAAGAATTTTTTGTGATGTAGTTACAAACAGTTTTAGCTTAGATATCAAGTTTTAAAAAAAAAATATTTGTGATAGTTAAATTTATTATTTTTTTATTTCAGACCAGCAGAAAACGAAAGAATAGAAAGAATACAACTCCGACCACAGATACCAATCGATGTTTATGGTTAAAAATATATTTATTATGCAGTATATTAGTTATGATAATTTACAATTTAACAAGGTGTCACAGTTATTTATAATCCTAATTTAAAAATTAAATTTTTCAGTATCGGATTACTCCTTATTTTTATTTCTAACGAACTTTTTTCTTTTATTCCTTATCTCTAACGAACGTAAACCCATAAAAAATATATTTATTTATTTTTTATTTCTACCCAAACAATAATAAAAATGTGGGATTAAACACGGGGTATATTATGTAGTATTTATTTAAGTAATTCCCGAATATAATCTCTTTATAATGACACTTTACTTATGGCTTTCTATACATTAGCTCAGTAGATCACTATATTACCCAATACTTTTCTCATTGCCATAAAATTTAGTACAAATTAAGACAACTGTAAAATTGTTTTTACCGAACGATTGAGAGTTGTTGAATTTTTAATTAACAGTTATAAACTTCCCAGCTATCTAAGTGTTATTAAAAACTTCGTATTACAAATCGAGATATTTGTCATTTCTCATTTTCACGATAAATTAAGCAATTGTAATTGAATTCTCAATCTCAAATACTTATTACGTAAGTTATAAAACTCTTTTTTGAATTATTCTACTTATATTTAAGTTTATTATTCGGGATGAAACATCTTCAATGGCAATTAAAATCGGCTTAGCTGTTTTGTGCTTTTGGCTGAGTTGTGTTCTATAATATGTAATATGCTACATTAGTTAAAGAAATGCGTATTTGATACAAATATATTGAACATATAGATTCCTCTACGTATAAAAATACTAAGAAAGAATTATTTTTGTATTTGCAATTCAGTCATCTTCAATCCATACTATAATATTATAAATGCGTAAGTAACTCTGTCTGTCTGTCTGTCTGTCTGTTACGCTTTCACGCTAAAAGTACTGAACCGATTGTAATGAAATTTGGTACACAGATGGTCTAGAGCCTGAGATAAAACATAGGCTACTTTTTAACTTAAAAAAACGGTTATAAGGGGGAGAAAGGGGAAGTTAAAGTTTATATGAAAGTCCATGCGGACGGAGTCGCGGGCAACAGCTAGTATGTTAATATAATTCAACTAAAATATGTAATTAGTATAACGATTTATTTTCGTTTCACGAAATTTATTTTAACTTTAATGTTAACCATTTGTTATTTTGAGAGTACCTACATCTTAATGTATTAGCCATGCCCCGCGGTTTTACCCGCGTAGTTCCTGTTCCCGGGGCAATACCGGGGTATAAAGTATACTATTAATGCGTTAATGCAGGGTATCACTTATCTACATACCAAATTTCAACTAAATCGGTGAAACCGTTTTTGCGTGAAATAATAACAAACACACAACCATACATACATTCTGACAAAATTTATCATTTATAATATTAGTAGAATAGGATTATGTATGTACTTACATACGTGTACTATCTTACATACGTGTCAAAATAATATAGTGACAGAAATAAGCTTCTTAATAGTTTCTGTACAAACTTAACGGAAGCAGTGCTTCGGACACTGAATGAAGTCTTACTTCAAACATTAGTTTTAGTTAGACAAAGATGTTAATGAACTGAACTATTAAATGCATTTCAATTATTGTTAATGTTTCCAAGTATTTAATTTATATAAGTCTATTTTGAAAACAATATTTCCACAATTTTTGGCACTTTATAGACTTTTCTATGAAACAAGTAATTTTAAATTGTTTCGCTTTCGTTTTCATGAACATAGATAATTATTATCTTATAGTGAATGGTGAATGGTGAATCTTATGGTGAATGAAACCCATTAAGCGAAATATATAAAGTACGTTTTGTATGAAAAAATAACAAATATACATTCATAACACAATTATATTTATTTCGTTCCTTCCATAATAATTGTTTTATTCTTCAGTTAATTTTGCCCGTTTATACCAATATTGTCACACAGAATGTTACATAACATGATAAACACATAGGCACAATTTTTTATCAAAATTGTTCTAAAACACTTTGTATTATTTACTATGCCTAAGTTAGTTGTTTTACAACATATTAAATTTAATTATTCTAGAAGTTTAGCATACAATGTTAGTGTTAGACTTTAAATTGATAGCACTTACTCACAGCCACATTATTGAAGAGGCTTTAGTTTTAATGTTGCTTCAACAAGCTTGAAACTTGGATCCCTTAAAATTAAATGAATTATGCCTAACTTCAGTATGCTACAAATTACTTCGCGTCTCACGATCCTCGGATTAAGAACTACAGTTGAAATGTGTGCTTAAACTATCCTAGAGAGACTTCTATAAACTTCTATAGGAGATTAATATTGTTTGGGACTGAAAGTTGATAGTTTTAAAATAAAAATGTTTTGAAGATGGGAAGAATGAAAATATATTAAGTATAGGTCGCGTCACGAATCTTTAGCGCTGAACGAAACCTGCGCAGAAGTCAAAAATAAGGTATCGAGGGGACGGCACGGCGCGCGGGGAGCGTAATCGTCGGGTGCGCGAGCGTTGATTGGTTTCCCATAGTGTTGTCTTTCTCGCACCAATACGTCAATTACGACCGTGATTCTACCGATGGGCAGCTATTCTCGTCCAGCGCTAAACATTCGTGACGCGACCTATACT
>JADANM010006230.1:4536971-4548645 GCA_026213755.1 Eurema hecabe | reverse complement strand
CATTTATTAACATTCAGTTCCATCCCATTATGTTTGCACCACCTTACTAGATTATTAAGATCGCTTTGGAGCTTAATTGAATCTTCAAGACTGTTAATTACTCTACTGAACTTTAGGTCATCCGCATACATGTAATGCTGTGAGTAATTAAAGCATGAATTTTTATCATTTGCGAAGATATTAAAGAGAATGGGACTTAGGTGGGAACCTTGAGGTACTCCAGAGGTTATGCTATAATGAGCAGATTGGTATCCATTCATCACCACAAAAAAGGATCGATCAGACAGGAAGGAATTGAACCATTGTACAAGTAATTCAGATAGACCATAACTTCGTAACTTTAGAACGAGAATTTGATGTGGTACACGATCAAACGCTTTGCTTAGATCTGTATAAACGACATCAGTTTGTTTATTTGAATCGAGCGCTTCAATAAGATTCTCCGAAAATTCTATGAGGTTTGTAGCTGTGGATCTACCCTTCACAAACCCATGCTGGTTGGGACAAATAAACTGTTTGAAGTAAGTTTGTAGATAAGGGCATATTAGAGATTCAAAGATTTTTGCGAGAGCACAGAGAATTGATATTGGCCTATAATTACCTATTACCTTCGTGTCCCCGGATTTGTGTATTGGCACAACCTTCGCGAGTTTCCATTTTAGAGGGAAAACTCCGGAACGCAAAGATGTATTAAAGATAATCGAGAGTGGTGAGGCTAAATATGAATCGCGCTATCGTTATACATACTTTTCTTTTGTAAATACATACATACAATACATAGCAACACCCAGACCCCAGAAAAATACAAATGTAAATTACAAATATATTTTCCGGTGTGGGAATCGAACCCACAATTCTTCGCGCAGAAAGCAGTTGTGTTACCACTGCGCCAAGCGGTCGTCAAAAAAAATATAAACATTATAAGCTACCATGCACATGTAATTGGCGGCCTTACCACTAAATACTAATAGTAATTTCTATTAGGCAACCAATCAATACACATAGAATAAGAAGAATAATAAGTTAAACAGAAAAACCTTTTTATGAAAGCTTTATTTATATGCCCTACAAAGCAGGTAATAAATTTTTATTTGCAAATTTTTACTGCCTACTTATAGCCTTGTATAATTGTGTATATCAATTCATAAAATTATAAAAAAATAACATTGATATGTATTGAATATTACTATAAATGTTTGTTTAATTTTACAAAAACATACAAAAATACTCTAGACTTGTTGTACTAAACGCATCTTAATACTCCTTTATAAAATGTTAATTAATTATTATTATAACAGAACCTGATAAAAATAAATTAATAATGATTGATTAAGATTAAGACAATATAGATAACAAAAGTGATCAATTATATCAGAATAGTTGTGTTTAAAACCAATGTCAAATAAGATCATACAACTCCCAGATCATCATTCACTTTAAAGCTTATCGCTCAAAAGTACCGCTAGATGACGCTACGGTCCAATGTTCTAAATCTGAATCGCGCTATCGTTATACATTTGTCGTAACTATTTATAGTTGAATTTATATATACATCGTCACTCTGGTTTCCCTTCAAAACGTATAAATCTTTCGCCTTTTACTAAAGATTTCCGTGGAGGGGAACACTCAAATGAGTCTAACTCAATTTTTTAAGGCCCTGCCCAGTGCAGGGTCATTTTATTCAACTAAGAACAATTCAATCCTGCGGTATAACTCTTCAAGTAACTCCTTTTGATTATTCTGGACTGACTAAACTATGAATTTTTATTTACAATAAGTGTTCCTACTGATTATGCGAATTATTTATATTTCGGTGTTAACAGCCTTTCCACAACCTTCCTTTAATAATATCGGTCGGACATAGGTGAAGCCAAAACTATAGATATGTATTATGTAGGTACTTAGGTCTTTAAACTGTGTGTGGAACTCACTACCTTTAAATGTTAAAAAGCGCCTTCTCCATCTGCTTTTAAAAAACTATTATTCAATCACTACTTCATTATGGCATATGGCTCAGATCAAAAATTGTGTGTATATCTTTATGGCTTGTATATCATGTATATATTAGTGATAGTATAATATATTTCTATTTAGTGTAAAACTATATATTATGTATGCGTATTATATATTTATATCTATACCCTACTCAGTTTTCCTACCATTCCAGTCTTTAATGATAAGGCCGCCTATTACATTTCTTCTGTTTCTGCACATAGTATAGTCTGTAAGATTTAAATGTAATAAAGGGCAAATAAATAAATAATCATCTACTTTGAAATGGCTTCAATTCGCGTACAAACCTGTCGAATATCCTCAAGCTCTCGTGCAGCATGTCGTCGTGGTCCTGCAGCGCCAGGCCCCGCGGCCTGAGGCACTGCTCTCTGAGCAGAGAGCGGACGGTCTCTAGGCTTCGCGTGAGCGCCTTGGCTAACGGCCGCATCGCAGCCGATTCCTCTTCGCGGTTCAGTATCGAGGAACCCGCTGCGAGACACTGCAATTTTATTGTAAAAAAAATGAAATTGAAAATAATTTATTCACTTAAATCACATTGTGATATTTATGAAAGTCAAAACTAAAAATATAGATCAATACGGACATGTCGTTGCAGCCACACAATCTGCTTTGTCCAATGCATTACGATATCGCAAAAAAATATAAAATAATTTTGCCGTCTGTCTGTTTCAATCTATAAACGCCTTCTTCTTCTTCTGTAATTCACTTAAGTAGCTGATAGTGAAAATAACGTACTTAAAAATACCAAGCTAAGTTAAATGTCAATGTGTAATTTAATATCTTAAAAGTTAAATTAAACATAATATTACCTAATTTACTTAGCGCTTTGATACACAAATTTAAATTAGATTTTTTAACCGACTTCAAAAAAAGGGGAAGGTTCTCAATTCGTCTGTATGTATAATATATATATTTTTATGTATGTTCACCGATAGCTTTAACCGACTTAAAAAAGAGGTTACACAATTCGACCGTATGTATTTTTTTTCGTGAATTATGGATGTATTTCAATTTTTTTCAATATACAACCTATACACATACAATAAACACTACTTTTTAGACAAAAAAATAACCTTTATTAAGTTTCAATCGAAAAAGATGTAGAAGTTAACAAATACAGATTATAGACTTATGAGATTTAAATTTGGACGACATTTTGTTATATTAAAAACTTCAAATGGCTGAGCCGATTTTGATGATTTGAAAAATACATGCAATTCGAATTTATTTTAACCCTGGCATGGATGAGAAAACCGTTAGCTAGTCTTAAATTTGCATTTAAATTCCCAGTTAGCCGTTTTTCATTGCATGTATAATTTAAAAATTCTTACATAATGCAAATAATAACGGTTTGGAATATTTGTAATTTCAAATCACCGAATACGCGGGAAGCCAATAATAAATTAACATATATTTTTGACATCATGTACTGACTCAGATAGTTTATAATCTCGCTCGATATATTATAATCTATCGGTATAAATTTGACAATTTTATTCATGGCTTACCAAGACCTTACATCCCCAAAACCTTATTTATACACTACACCTACCATTTTACTGCTTAAGAACTACCCATCCAGGAATGTTCTAAAAACAGAATTATCAAAATCAGTTCAGCTGTTATCGAACTAAGGGCTTACTAACACATTTTGCGATTCACTACTAACACATTTTATAGGACAGATTTCGGTTAATTAACAATTACGTCGTTAGTCTCATTGTAATCAAACATTAAGTCTGTAACAATATATTTCATACAAGACTTCATACCTCAGCACCGAACCACAGCTGGCCGGCAAGGTTGTCCTGTAGGACATCCTCGGGAAACTTCACGCGGAAACCTCTCGCCACCCGCTCGTCTCCTAGTACCTGATCCATTATTTGACTTGTGATGTTTAGAACGCGGTCCTGAAAAGTTAATAATTCGATTTTTATTACATACAAATCTAAAATTTTCTGATAAATTATAATACCTACTACTGTAGAAAAACACGCAGATTTTCCGTTAAGCCTTGACTTATGTTATAATGCGGTTTCTATTATAACAGTTACATTTATAAATACTATTAATAAAACCAAATTTCGGAGAAGTGTTTTTTAGATGACATAGGAATTTATTCCTACGAGACAATATTCTGTTGTAACTTTACACTTATTGCTATATCAAATTTAATCATAGCATTTGCATTCATAACAACGAAATGATACACTTTTAAATATATGTATGTATAATGTATTTATTTTACATAATATATTTGGAAACAAAAACGTATCACCTAAATAAAATTTAATAATGTCATACATATTTTTACAATAAAAAAAAATATACAAAATATTTATCATCTCTGTATGTATGTATCACCGTAGCACTCAAACTTCTGAACCGTATTTCATGAATGAGATACCCTCGTAATAATGCAGGCGAAATAAAAGTATTACCATTATAAAATGATCATTTTACGTAGTAGCGACTCATTTAAATCCATACTCATATAATAAAGAGTTAAAGTTCACGGCATTAGACTCGATAATCTCTTTACCTATAACGCTGGAAATCATGTACCAATACAAAACCACACTGTCACTATCCGTGATTTTAATAGGGTTACTCATTAATTCAGACAAACCTAGTTATATTACTGAAACAGACTCTAAGACTAAACAAAACTGAGACTTAATGAAATTAAACCTTACCCGGCTACATGACACATAGGTGTGACTGCAAATCAAAACTGTCCCAAACCACAACATATACAATTACAATATACTTTTACAATAGGTCATCTAATTTAGAGCAGGCCATATTTGTAGAATCTGCGAAAGTGCCCGTGACCACTAGCCGTTGCGGTAAGATGGAATATAGTTAGTTTTAGGCTTCTTCGGTTTTAGTCGGTAAATCCTATGGTCCTTATACAGAGGACATGGGTATCCCAATCTAAAAAAAACGGCCATATTGGTATACCATGTATCTATATATTGGTATGTAAGGCTAGTGCAAATTTAACTCTGACTTTTACGTTTACAAACTATACAGGACCAATTTGATATAGGACAATTTTGAAAAGCTTTTATTGCGATACTAGCTGTTGCTCGCGACTTCGTCCCCGTCGGATCTATTTCTATTATTATGTTATTGTGAGTCAATCTTAGAAGATACACATATACTGTCGCGGACTTTTTTTAGATCATTTAAAGAGAAATAATTCTTTCATACATATTATTTTTGTATCTTTAACCGTTTTCGCAGCGCACGCAAAGGAAGCTCTCAAGGATGAATAATTTTCCCCGTTTTTCCATATTTTCCATTATATCTTCGCTCCTATTAGTCTCAGCGTGATGTTATATAGCCTAAAGTCTTCCTCGATAAATGGTCAATTTAATAAAAAAAGAATTTTTCAATTCGAACCAGTAGATCCTGAGATTAGCGCGTTCAAACAAACAAACAAACTCTTAAGCTTTATATATTAGTAAGTATAGATATAGATATAGATATAGATATAGAAGTATAGATAAAAGTTTCAAACAATCTAATAGTTATTTGTATGAATTTAACGCGGGTAAAACTGCGGTGCTTTACAAGCAAATTGTTTGTAAACAAGATAAAGTAAAAAAACTAAAACCCAACTACGACAAAAAACGACGCTGAAAAAGTATAAAAATACCCCATGAATACAGGTAAAGTCACAAGCAAATGCTAGTAATATATATATATTCGAAATGTACAAGTGAAGCGCTTAAAAATGATACCAAACACGGCATATCTAGCTTAACTTTATTTTTTTACTCTGTATATTTTGTCCGCTAGAGGGCGCCACATTGAATTTGGTGAAAATCTATATAGCCTATAACCAGCGGACAATTAAGACGCTTCTAATGATATGTCATTTGTCGAATTCTGATTAGTGGTTTAGAAGTTACGAGGGAACAGATGAACATACATACATACATACATACATAGCCTGTCAAAATCATAACCCTCCTTTGGCTTTGCCGTAGTCGGGTAATAAATCAATGATATTATAGTTAATAGATATGTTATACACAAACAAATCAACCGAAAAATGTGTGCCGCACAGCAGCGGCAGCTCACATCCATACAAGCCAAAACGATAGAAAAGAGATAAATGATACCTAAACTCAATAAGAAACAAAAAGATAGTTAGTTTTGTCAGTTGCGCGAGAAAGCACCTGCAACCAATCACCTAAAGTTAAGACGTCCTAATTAGGCTGTTTTTGCCTCTTCAAAATTTTGCGCTTATAACATATCTATTTATTAAAATATCATTTATATAAATCCATCAACGCAACACGCCTAACGACGCTTAGGTCGCGTGCACACAACCGGTTCGTGAACACGCGACAAGGTTCAGTGCACACTATCGGATATCACTCGTATGTAGTGGGTACCTAGTAGGTATAGTACGCGTCTTTTATGTTTAGCGATTGACGAGAATAGCTGCGCATCGGTAGAATCGCGCTCGTTATTGACGTATTGGTGCGAGAAAGACAACACGACTGGGATAACCAATTAACGCTTGCGCACTCGACGATCACGCGCCCCGCGCGCCGCGCCGCTACCTCGATACCTTATTTTTGACTTCTGCGCAGGTTTCGTTCAGCGCTAAAGATTCGTGACGCGTACTATACCCAGTACGTGTAGTATGGTAGCCTATGGTAGCAGTCGGAGCAGATTGGTTACGCTTTTATTGCATAAAAATATATGTATCATTATGGTTTGAATTAATAATTTTAAACGGGTTAAGCGAAATTTGCTTCTAGAAACATCTAAACCAAAATATGGACAAATTGTGAAATTGATATGACTCAACATAAATGTTTGTCATAAATATAAATTAAACACTATTAAAGTAATCACACACACACACACATATTATAAAAATAAAAATTCTACTGCCGTGTTTTTCCTTTTTCTTTCATAAATAGTTACCTATTCGCGAAAAAGTAAAAACAACTATGCTAATATTTTTAAAACGTTAAACACCAATAGTTCTTTAGGTTTACGTACATACATATATATCAACTACATAGTTTAAAAACGCATACAAGGATATATCATACAAACATACATACAACATTCCGTACCGCGAAGGTCTATATTCCATAGGATGAGTCACAGACAGCTGTAGGTATCACGTTTTATCAGTAATTATCTCGATGAACGTACGTCTATTAGCGCATGGGATGTGATTAAATACGATCAAACCGGAACAATTTGCTTCATATATAATGTAAGGACTAAAAATTGATTACTTTATTATTACCCAATATCCCTACTAATATTATAAATGCGAAAGTAACTCTGTGTATCTGTCTGTTACGCTTTCACGCTAAAACTACTGAACCGATTGTAATGAAATTCGGTACACAGATGGTATAGAGCCTGAGATAAAACATAGGCTACTTTTTAAGTGGGAAAAAGGGTTATAAGGGGAGAAGGGGGGGTCAAAGTTTATACGCACTATATACGCTAAGCTGTAGCGCTTGAGGGTGCCTTATATACATTTTTCCCGTTTGACATCGTTTTAAGTTTAAGACTAAGCATAACCCTACCGAATACGCCTGTATTTTCTGTATTAAATTTGAAAAAGATATTTTATAAAATTACTCTTAAACGGAAAACATTTAACTCCATTAATTTCATATCATTTATGTAAACACTGTATAAATTTAAGTACATATATTCCGTTTTTAAAGCCTAGTATCTTCAATTCATACTAAAACAAGATAAAACATTGATCTGCAATACAAATATTTACACATACGTGGAAATACTTACTGTTAGTTAAACTATAAACCACACATCGCATTTAGCACATCGAGAAATGAGCTAATAGAAAAACGGTTATTAAACCAGTTAGAAGCTACAAATTTGCTAAGAATTTATCTTATACCTAATTCCAAAGTAAAAACGCGAACGGTATTTCTTTACGCTTCACAATATTTACGTTTTGTTAATAGTACTAATATCATAAAGCTGAAGCGTTTGTTTGTTTGAACGCGCTAATCTCTGGTAATCCTGGTTGGAATTGAAAAATGCTTTCTTATTGAATAGACCATTTATCGAGGAAACCTTTAAGGCTACGTAACATCACACTGCGACTGATAGGAGCGAAAAAATAATGAAAAAACGTGGAAAAAACGGGGAAAATTAATCCTCTTCGATTCGAGGGCTTCAGCATATTTGATCCAACTTAAAAGAGAGGTAGCTTACATCTCAGTATTGCGAACGGGAACTACGCGGGTATAACCGCGGGACAGAGCTAGTAGGTAATATATATTTTTATTAACTAATTACCCATTATATGCTCTGAAGTTAAATAGGAAAGTACGTCATACTTAGAGATATGAGAGATAATATCTTTAGCTGAACTTAGTACAAGTTAGGTGTTAAGTACGTAAGTACTTTGTTTTAAAAACATATGTATCATAATCTTTTACTGTAGAATAACCGCGTTGCAAACTTTTTTTCTACAAATTGACGTTTTTGGTACAAGAAATCTAAAACGGAACCAAAATATAACAAAATTAAATTTTGAAGTTTTTTTTTTAGTTTAATAATTATGAAAATTATATTATTGAATTGAATAAATGAAGCAGGAACTACCAGGAGTCCATAAACACAAGAAACATGATATCCAAGAAAACGTCAAAATTGCTCACGTGATATCAAAGATTCTGATAATTTCCTTGAGCATTAAACATTTCACCGATAACACAGCTCGAGACTTATCTTATCGCTTTGTTTTGAATAATTTGAATAAGTCTATTTTCAGCTGCATTATATATATATAATAAAGCAAATATTTTATATGTTCACTCAACAGAATATAATTATTACATAGTATAAAACAAAGTCACTTTCTTCTGTCTGTCACTATGTATGCTTAAATCTCTAAAACTGCGCAACCAATTTTTATGTGATTTTTTTATTAGATAAAGTGATTCAAGAAGGTTTACATGTATAATATATGCAAATTATATGCGAGCGAAGTATAGGGCGAGTTCTTAGTGTTATATAAATATAATAAAAAAAACGTTAAAATAACCCGCCAACGCGCCTAAAAATTTCCAACTGCATCTTAATCAAATTAATTCACTTCTCAGTATCAGCCATTCATTAAACAATACGAGAACAATGCCTCTGTATCAAATCAAAATGAATCATCGTTTGCCGGTCGAAAAGTCTAGAATTTTGCGACTTGGCATAATATCATGACTAACAGTCTCGACCACGCCGTACCCGATTCATTCATTTACACCTAATAACAACGTAAACATAGAATTTGCATACAAAGCAATTTTATATAATTGACAATAATAACAATTAAATTACTTAGTCAAACATAGTATACACATATGTCACCGTATCATCGATACAAATACCTATAAGAATTATATCCCGCGCGATTTTAAAATCAATATACCTATTGTAAAGACATCTTATGCTTTAATTAAATACAAATAAGCATTGCTACTAAATTTTGCCAAAATTAATTTACTTTGCGGCACAAGGTGCTTCAATCCATACTACTAATATAAATGCAAAAGTATCCCTGTCTGTCTCTCCGTCTCACTTTCAAGCCAAAACTAATGAATGTAACGATAATAATTTGAACGAAATTTGGTATACAGATAGTCTAGTCTCAGAAAGGGCAAAAGCTTTTTAAGTAAAAAAAAATTAAGTATACCCAAACACATAATAAATGCTGTGTATAGCCATTGACATTCAGTAGAAACTTACTATATAGTATATACGTACTTATACCGATTGTATTATCTTAATAACAAAACCACTCAATCAAGATCGATATCTACCACTCGGCCGACGTATTAATAATACCAATCTTATAAAACAAACACGAATAAACATGACCAGTTACAACAACATATATACATTATATACAATTTTATTATCTTGTCCCTACACTAAACAACGCTGTCACAAAGATGAATACCGTTTGTACTTTGTATGGATTCTTATGCTTACATGCATAGATGTATAATGCATAGAATGATAGTCCTTAAATTATTAATTAATTAATCGGTCCGCCGTAAGCGAAGCCAAAATAGTATATATGTAGGTGTTAATAGCACGTTCTTACATATACTCCATGACACGTACACAAGCCCACCCATAATTCATTTATTTATTTAGATAAACATAAACAGGTAAGATGACATTAAACTACTTATATTAACATGTGCTGCTCTTAATTGTGTATGTATACAACTTTAATAATGTTGCTGCTGTAAGAAATTTACCCTATAAATGTGGAAAAATGGTAATCTAAGAATTTTGATGACGATCTATGTAAATAGATAAAATTGTCCGAGTTGAAATAGCTTCAGTTGGCGTGCTCATACTGGTTCTAACTTCTAGGTGTTCTTATTCTATGCATACGTCTAGGTATATAAAATAGTCTTAATTTATATTTAGGGCAGGCAACTCAGCAGATGGTTAAAAACCACTTCAGACATTTACTTGTAAGAGAGCTTTACGTTGCCGACGTCAATAGGTTTACGCCCTTTAATTCTGAAAGGAATTACATCAAGGAACGCAATACCTACATAACGGAATACAGTTTTGTAAGTTGGAGAAATATAGAGATTCCGTTTCCAACGACATCTCTTACTAGATGCCCTTAATCGACGAGGACTTTCTTTAGCAGAGGTTTACTTTAGCAAGACTGTAGATTCAGATTTACGCTATTGAAAGCGCAGGTGACATTCAGTTTTGCTATCCGCCCAGCAACGGGCAGCCGCTGACGTGGTTGCGAAAGAGTCTGCAAGGGTATAGGTCGCGTTACGAATCTTTAGCGCTGAATGAAACCTGCGCAGAAGTCAAAAATAAGGTATCGACTATCGAGGACCGAGGTAACGGCGCAGCGCGCGGAGCGCGTGATCGTCGGGTGCGCGAGCGTTTATTGGTTGTCCCAGTCGTGTTGTCTTTCTCGCACCAATACGTCAATTACGAGCGCGATTCTACCGATGCGCAGCTATTCTCGTCCAGCGCTAAACATAAATGACGCGACCTATACCCGTCACCCCTTCATGAAGCGATTGGTGTAATAGTGGGGATACAGTTCAACCCAGGGTTGTAGGTATGCATGACA
The DNA here is from genome assembly GCA_026213755.1 of Eurema hecabe. NCBI lineage: Eukaryota > Metazoa > Arthropoda > Insecta > Lepidoptera > Pieridae > Terias > Terias hecabe. The sequence continues at coordinate 4,537,496 of JADANM010006230.1, read as the reverse complement.
ATTTCCCCACTTAAAAAAGCGACATACAGTTAGTAGTACATACGAGTCATAGACTAAAAAACCTCGTTACCGTTCGCTATTGTTACATTATCACGACCTCAATGGTATGAACATACACAAACATACCGCTGTCAAGGTACGCTAATCCGATACGGGTTGATTGTCAAACCCACACACAAAAACGTTGCCTTTACAATTGACATACCTACCTACCTTTTTATTTTTATTTTTTCCTTGATTTATTCACTTCATTAATCGTGTTTAATTTTTGGCAATATAAAATATTATGGTGCAAATCTAACTACAATTATTATCGTTAATAACGATTAGTAGGTATATTTGATTTTGAGGGTATATTAACAAATGTTGCTTGCTAAAGACATCTTTAGGCAAAATGAGCTATCGATGGGCCAACTTAATTTGTAGAAACGGTACAGTCTCATAAATAAACAGATCGGATCGTCTTAGTTTTATATAGGACTAGCGGACCCAGCAGGCTTCGTACTGCTTCAATAAACGTTTGTA
>JADANM010006230.1:4523891-4536871 GCA_026213755.1 Eurema hecabe | reverse complement strand
CCTTTAAGGCTACGTAACATCACACTGCGACTGATAGGAGCGAAAAAGTAATGAAAAAACGTGGAAAAAATGGGCAAATTGAACAATTTGCCCCTTGCTCTATAGCCCTCAAAGATCTTTAAGACTTAGATAAGATTAAGATTTGACCCAACTTAAAACTACGCGGAACTACGCGGGTATAACGGCGGGACAGAGCTAGTAGGTAATATATTATATTTTTAGTAACCAACCGATATGTTCTGTAGTTGAATTGGAAAGTACGTCATACTTAGAGATATGAGAGATGTCTTTAGCTGGACTTAGTACAAGTTAAGTGTTAAGTACCTAAGTACTTTGATGAAGAGCCTTGTCTTTCCAATATTTCTATACGGCGCCGAAACTTGGTCTCTGCGAATACAAGATCGCCGTAAAATCGATGCATTAGAGATGTGGTGTTGGAGACGCCTACTTAAGATACCGTGGACGGCGTTTCGCACTAATGCTTCCATCCTCAAAGAACTTCGTGTTAAGGACCGACTCTCCTCGATAGTCCAGCTGAGAATATTGAAGTTCTTTGGTCACATCTCCAGGAATGAAAGCTCGATGGAGAGATTGGTGGTTCAGGGCCAGGTAGAAGGCAAGAGAGCACGCGGTCGATCACCAACCCGCTGGACTGACACTATCAAAACGGCGACTGAGTCAACATTAGTGCAGTGCACTCGGTACGCTTCCAACCGAACGAGATGGAAGCAAATCATCGGGAAAACTACCCTCCTCAAAGCTCACGACCCAAATACCACCTATCCATGTACCACGTCAGTGCAACCACGACCACTCTGACAAGAGTGCCCGACTAAGAAGAAGACCTAAGTACTTTGTTTTAAAACCATATGTATCATAATCTTTTACTGTAGAATAACCGCGTTGCAAACTTTTTTTTTTACAAATTGTCGTTTTTGGTACAAGAAATCTAAAACGGAACCAAAATATAACAAAATTAAAATTTGAAGTTTTTTTTTAATTTAATAATTATGAAAAAAATAAATTCAAACAATTAAAAGTTTAATTAATTTATTAATATATACAGCTTTAATATTTACTGAATAAATGAAATAGAAACTACCAGGAATCCATAAACACAAGAAACATGATTTCCAAGAAATCGTCAAAATTGCTCACGTGATATCAAAGATTCTGATAATTTCCTTGTGCATTAAACATTTCACCGATAACACAGCTCGAGACTTATCTTATCGCTTTGTTTTGTATAATTTGAATAAGTCTATTTTCAGCTGCATTATATATGTATATCATAAAGGAAATATTTTATATGTTCACTCAACAGAATATAATTATTACATAGTATAATACAAAGTCGCTTTCTTCTGTCTGTTACTATGTATGCTTAAATCTTTAAAACTACGCAAACGAATTTCATGTTATTTTTATAATAGATAGAGTAAATCGAGAGGAATGTTTATTTGTATAATAAATGCTAATTATATGCGCGCGAAGCTAGGGCGAGTTCTTAGCGTTATATAAATATACTAAAAAAAACGTTTAAATAACCCGCCAACGCGCCTAAAAATTTCCAACTGCATCTTAATCAAATTAATTCTCTTCTCAGTATCAGCCATTCATTAAACAATACAATGCCTCGGTATAATCAAAATGAATCATCGTTCGTCGGTCGAAAAGTCTAGAATTTTGCGACTTGGCATAATATCATGACTAACAGTCTCGACCACGCCGAACCCGATTCATTCATTTACACCTAATAACAACGTAAACATAGAATTTGCATACAAAGGAATTTTATATAATTGACAATAATAACAATTAAATTACTTAGTCAAACATAGTATACACATATGTCACCGTATCATCGATACAAATACCTATAAGAATTATATCCCGCGCGATTTTAATATCAATATACCTATTGTAAAGACATCTTATGCTTTAATTAAATACAAATAAGCATTGCTACTAAATTTTGCCAAAATTAATTTACTTTGCGGCAAAAGGTGCTTCAATCCATAATAAATACAAAAGTATCTCTATCTGTCTGTCCGTCTCACTTTCAAGCCAAAACTAATAAATGTAACGCTAATAATTTGAACGAAATTTGGTACACAGATAGTCATAGTCTTAGTCTGAGAAAGGGCAAAGGCTTTTTAAGTGAAAAAGTGTTTTAAGGAGGACAGAGTTCCGAGCAACAGCTAGTGAGGCCAAATTTTAAAAAAAATATTAAGTATACCCATACACATAACAAATCTATATCTATACTTCTATACTTAATACATAAAGCTGAAGAGTTTGTTTGTTTGAACGCGCTAATCTCAGGAACTACTGGTTCGAATTGAAAAATTCTTTTTTTATTGAATAGACATATTATCGAGGAAGGCTTTAGGCTACATAACATCACGCTGTGACTAATAGGAGCGATGAAATAATGGAAAAACAAATCAACGGGTACGAAGTCGCGACCAACAGCTAGTGTTTTATATAGCCATTGACATTCAGTAGAAACTTACTATATACGACGTACTTATACCGATTGTATTATCTTAATAACAAAACCACTCAATCAAGATCGATATCTACCACTCGGCCGACGAATTAATAATACCAATCTTACAAAACAAACACGAATAAACATGACCAGTTAAAACAATATATCTACGTACATTATATACATTTTTTTATCTTGTTCCTACACTAAACAATACTGTCACAAACATGAATAGTTTGTACTTTGTATGTATTCTTATTCTTACATGGATAGATGTATAATGCATAGAGTGATAGTCCTTAAATAATTAATTAATTAATCGGTCCGCCGTAAGCGAAGCCAAAATAGTATATATGTAGGTGTTAATAGCACTTTCTTATATGTACACCACGACACGAACACAAGCCCACCCATCATTTATTTATTTAGATACACTGAGAAGCTTACACAATAGATATATACAGGTAAAATTACATTAAACTACTTATATTAACATGTGCTGCTCTTAATTGTGTATACAACTTTAATAATGTTACTGCTGTAAGAAATTTACCCTATAAATGTGGAAAAATGGTGATCTACGAATGTTGATGACGATCTATGTAAGTAGATAAAATTGTCCGAGTTGAAATGACTTCACTTTGCGTGCTCATACCGCGATTCTAGTTTTCTTATTCTATGCATACGTGTACATATAATAGTCTTAATATATATTTAGGGCGGGCAACTTAGCAGATGGTTAAAAACCACTTCAGACATTTACTTGTTAGAGAGCTTTACGTTGCGACGTCAATAGGTTTACGCCTTTTAATTCTGAAAGGAATTACATCAAGGAACGCAATACCTACATGACGGAATACAGTTTTGTTAAGTTGGAGAAATATGGAGATTCCGTTTCCAACGATATCTCTAACTAGATGCCCTTAATCGACGAGGACTTTCTTTACCAGAGGTTTACTTTAGCAAGACTGTAGATTCAGTTTTACGCTATTGAAACCGCAGGTGACATTCAGTTTTGCTATCCGCCCAGCAACAGGCAGCCGCTGACGTGGTTGCGAAAGAGTCTACAAGGGTATAGGTCGCGTTACGAATCTTTAGCGCTGAATGAAACCTGCGCAGAAGTCAAAAATAAGGTATCGACTATCGAGGACCGAGGTAACGGCGCGGCGCGCGGGGCGCGTGATCGACGTGTGCGCGAGCGTTTATTGGTTGTCCCAGTCGTGTTGTCTTTGAGCACCAATACGTCAATTACGAGCGCGATTCTACCGATGCGCAGCTATTCTCGTCCAGCGCTAAACATAAATGACGCGACCTATACCCGTCACCCCTTCATGAAGCGATTGGTGTAATAGTGGGGATACAGTTCAACCCAGGGTTGTAGGTATGCATGACCATTTCCCCACTTGAAAAAGCGACATAGAGTTAGTAGTACATACGAGTCATAGACTAAAAAACCTCGTTACCGTTCGCTATTGTTACATTATCACGACCTCAATGGTATGAACATACACAAACATACCGCTGTCAAGGTACGCTAATCCGATACGGGTTGATTGTCAAACCCACACACAAAAACGTTGCCTTTACAATTGACATACCTACCTACCTTTTTATTTTTTCCTCGATTTATTCACTTCATTAATCGTGTTTAATTTTTGGCAATATAAAATATTATGGTGCAAATCTAACTACAATTATTATCGTTAATCTATATCTATACTAATATATAAAGCTAAAGAGTTTGTTTGTTTGTTTGAACACGGAATCTCAGGGAATACTGGTTCGAATTGAAAAATTACTTTTTTTATTGAATAAACAATTTATAGATTAGCTTAAATTAGCTAGATAGATAGGCTTAAGCCATAAATCTTTGGGCAAAATAAGCTATCGATAGGCCAACTTTATTTGTAGTAACTGTACTTTCTCATAAATAAATAGATCGGATCGTCTTAGTGTTAGATAGGATACCGTAGAAGAACTTGTTTCATACCCAATTGGTAGTCAAAACACAAATAGCACGAAGAAAACAGTGGGATAGCCTGTCTTATATTGTGCAAGCGTTGAGTGCCGTTTCCGAATCGCCCATAAAGCTTACGTCAGCTTCGGATTATGCACTCATACAGATCCTATGCACATTGAATTTTTGCATACACGTGCGTCAATCGACTGAATTTTATTACTGAAATTGCCATTGGTAAAACCATAAGTACTCAAAGAGAAAATCTATTAAGTGCGTTAGTAAAACGCCGTATGGATTAATGTTTGAAACCTAATGGCGCTCAAAATCCCTTTTAAATTTAATTAAAATATATCTCACGATTTATCGTTATTAAACTTATTTACCGTCACATTACACGTAGCGGTAACTTTTGGCGTCGTTTTATTCCATCATTAATTAACACATAGAATTTATTTTGTAAATAAACCGCTTAGTGGTCAGACTTGCTCTACTTCCCAGTGTGACGTCACAACACAGTTATCGACACCGCGAAGTAACGTCGATAAAAACAAAGACTAGAAATTACTTCTCTAATTATAAAACTATTAATGATAATTTAAATTCGCGTTGTTTTCTTTGTAGTCGCCAGTTTAAATTTGTAAATAAACCGCTAAATGGTCAGACTTGCTCTATTTCCCATCGTGACGTCACACGACAGTTTTCGGCGCCCGATAAGAACAAAGGCTAGGCTTTACTTTTTTATTATAATAATATTTCCTAATGTTACATTAGCACGAGCGGGATTCTTTGAATATGCGTCACTTGAAGAAAAAAATATGCGTGACAATTGTTTCAGAAAATATTAGTAATATTGAAAGTAGATGTGTAATAGGTAATTAGCGCTATATAACCTGCAATTATTTTACTTAGTTTTTTTATCGTATGCCTGAAGGCTGATTTTTTCGACACTGTCGGAAATTAAAAATTAAAAATCAATATTATCGACTATATTTACTAAGCTAACCCTTGCAAGGCTCAACTAGTTTTTGTAAAATAGCATCGCACGTCTCTGGTACCTTAATTATTTTATAACAAAAATTCGTTCCTTTTTAAAATTTTTGGAATTTGATTTACTACAATCTAACGGTCTAACCTGTGCATGCCGCAGCTGATTGACGAGCGTGGAGCATCTGTCCGGGTCCTTGCGACCGTCGAACGAGTCAAGCTCCGCCGCGATCATGTTCAACGCATCGTCGGCGAAGAAGAACTGTGCTAGCAGCGATCGGTCGTCCCTCTGAAAAGATAAATCATACGTTAGTACCTCTGACTAAAAATAGACACCCGCAGAACATGAACAGCTCATTGTTACATCTGGAGTGGTATAAACGATCTACATGTATAGAAAAATGACATACAATTGAGGAGTGCTATACCTAGATCCATTTCCCGATGGAACAACAACAATATAACCAATAAGATACGTTGTAATAATGGAGGTAGAACCTAAAACAAGTCTTGAGCGTTCTAGTTTATGATTTTAAGCTATAGACCGGATATAAATGGGGACTATAAATAATGGATATATTATTATGAACTAGCCCTGCAGAAAATAAGTAATATTTTCAAGCAGTAAAACGTAGCTTATTTGTTAATCCGGGATGTCAGCTAGCTCCATACCAAACCTTATTAAAATCGCTCTATCTATTTAAACGTGAACAAACAAACACACTGACAAACTTTCGCCTTTATAATATAACGTAGATTTACTTACATAGACATAATACACATAAATACCCACATTAAATATATAAGTAGTACAAATCTGCACACGAGTAGGCATGTGTACTTTTATTAGCTTCATCAACCCTTTAGCTATTTCTGACTAGAGTCAATGTCAGCACCTTTCTAATACCCTTTGATATATATAAGACCCTTATAGTACGTACCCATGTATAACTAGAATCGAAATTACTGGGCTAATGAGTCTTAACATCTGATGACTCAAAGTGAGGAGCGTCGGTGTAGTGCAGCCCTGCCCGGAGTTGGGGTTTATATCAAAGTTCCGGGTAGCACTGAATTGGATATGGGCTGGCGTTACTCTTACTATCAAAAGTGCGTCCAGCTCGTCTCCCCTCTTCATATTATTAAAAAAAAACTTTAATCTATCTCAAATAAAAATGTATATTATTAACAACTTTGAATAAAATTCTACGTTCAACGAATACTAAACCAGAAAATTGCACATAGACGTTTCAAACGAAAATGTATGCAATTATTAAACCAATTAAACAATTTGTTAACAGCTGAGTAGTTTTGTGGTATCGTTAAGTTGTTATTATGATTTTGAATTTTACACACGTTTAAAATAAACACCTACTTACATTATTACGATAGTGTAAAGGATTCTTTACCAATATAATTTTGTTAGTTATCAATTATCATTATTGTTAGAGAAAAACATTAGACCTTCTTAAACTAATAATTAAAATGCCTTTATCAGTAGTATCACAGACTCATTATATGGACACAGCTTGAATATAATATTTATCCATAATTATCTTAAGATAATAATAATATTTTTTCTTATATACCCAACAAATTACATAAGGAAAGATACATTTAGGTGGATAGCATGATGAAAAATTCGGAATCTGTGGGTGAACTGGAGGCTAAACTAAGCCAAGATAAACTTAAACGTTTACAAAACATCCTACCTTACTATCTAGGTTATCTAAGTTATCTAGGCACGTTAAATACAAGTATGGTGAGGTAACTTGGACAAATCTAGATGTTACTTCTACCGTTTATGAACTATAGACATAGATACCTACATAAGAAACCGCCTAATCTCTAAAGTATGAACTTTATATGCATGTCGTGAAACCAATTTCCATACTTAGGACACTGTGAAAGTTTATTAGCATTATTTATTCCCATTGGATCGACTTTTGTTATTATAATCGACTAGCGGACAGCAGCGCTCTGTGGGTTGAACCAAAACTAACGCCCGTGGAATTAATGTCCAAATTACACTTTTAAAATTTTTAAGACTATGAAAGACCAACTTTCGCGTTTATAAATATACAAGTTAGAATAGTCTGAGCGAAAAAGAAGTGAGAATCATATATTTTTTTTTGTTTTTTCACAGGATATAATTAAATATGGGTTTACAAGTTCCAATCAAACATCCGTTACGAATGGTTAGTTTTAGGAATAGACTTACTGCAATTGTTTCCCTTATTTAAAAATCAAGACAACTTTTGACATAATCTATTTTCTCGTATAATTTTAAATCACCCGAGACCATTCAACTTAACCAATACTTATGGGTATTACTGAACCTGACACCACAATATATACGTAATATCTTTATATTTTAAATCTCTCCAAAGTGGTATACACTTATAACCCAAACGCAGCACACACTAAGAACAAAGCAACGCACACTAGCGCAATAACACACATAACAGCTCACACACACACGTCCAACGTTCACGTACACGCACGCACACACACAACAAATGCATTACGTTTCGTATGCTCTTGCAGAGGAGATAAACAAACAGTGCTTCCTTCACGTCCATATCCCTCGGCGGTGTTCACAAAACTGGCTGAACCGGCTCTTAATCAGCTGAGGGCAATGATCAAATTTCAGGATGTATAAAAAAGTTCATAAAGCCTTACAGCTGAGCCCGTGCGTGTGTCCAAAGGGCATTGGACACCTGCATTTGACGCAACACCTTTGAATCGCATTACGGTGTATGTGCAAATGTGCATAAATTAAACATTATTTAAACATTTACTTTATCGTCTGAGGACGTTGTTAAAAGTTTTATATCCGGCCATGAAAAAAAACGCATGATATTAACGCGATAACTGCATTATTTTAAAAAAGGGTATGGTTAAATAAGAATTAAGTTATATATGTCGTTTATTTGTTCACTAATGACGATTAGCTGATATAAAAGTTATTTCTACGCCCTTGGTGGGATAGACCCACACTGGGATTTCGTTCGCTATTAGTTCAAAGCAACGCATTGTTCGTTTTACAGGACTACTCTCGAGCCCTGAATCTTTCCAAATCAAAAGGAATAGTGACACTTGTTAAGGCACAAACATTTCAAATCTTTTCCATTAACTTTTTAACTCTCTCTAGTATAACTTAATCATCATCAAAATAAATATGAAAATAATTTGTATACAGTACTGGAGCAACTTTTACTCTTTAATTCCTGCAATTAATGCGGAATTCATTTTATTAATCTATAGTTTTTAATCTCAAGACAGGCAGCAACTTATATTCTTTATATCTTAGTACTTAAAGAAAATAAACAATTTTAAGTAAACAATAATTCGATTGCACTAAAAATAGCTTTAAACAGTTATTGCAAGTTGGCCTTTCTCACCAAAAATAGCAATTAAGTTTCAAGGTGCAAGATGTAATGGAAAATAAATTATGTAGAATTATTGTTGATGCCACTAAACGTCACCAACGCTAGGGAATTATTTATTAAAAATATCTGAACTTATAAAAGGTCCACAATTTATTTTGGAAAATAAAATTGGAATCATTGCCTACAACTATTATATCTCTTCTATAAAATCTTTTTTTTAACGAGAGGAAATCCTGTTTCGCATACCGCATCCTCCTCGGGGAAGAAGGAGGCGGTTATGTCGTACTCGTACACTGTGCTCTACCGACCAATACCTGCCAGTGTTCCCGGGAGGACGAATGACTATAAAACCTGCAATTTTGTTCTTATTTTCGAGTATTTATATACAGTATAATATAAAAACTCACTTAATACACTATTTATATCATCAACGTAAAGATATATTTTTTTCATTCTCGATTAGATTGAAAACAAGAATCTAAAAATAATAGTATTTCTCTTCATATACTGTTACCTCCCCCGCCCATAACTCGTAGATTTCAGAACCTACAAAGCGTAAAACATCATTCTTAACGTCCTTATAGAAATAATATTTTAACTATCGTCCAAACCAAACTTCTCGCAAACTCTACTCACCGCACCAGCGAGGCATGCACATAGTAAATCAAGTATTATTATTATAATTATACATTTGCATAATATACGCAATGGAACGTAGCGAGACTGGATCTACACGAGTAGATTTCGTACATCTGATACACCTAATAAGGTGTCGTGGTATATATTTAAAATTCCATATGTAAGTAGTCTATAAATACCTTTAACTAAATTATAGAATGTTTGTAATTCGTCTCGAACTCCTTTAAGTGTATATAAATACTAGAGGCTTCGTTCGAATATATTATGATGAAAGCTAGGTTAGCTTTTATGTGGGATCAAACTGCACACGGTGTGCAAATTTAGAATCGGTTCAGTAGTTTAGGAGTCAATCGCGGACAAACAACGTGTCATGTAATTTACCTATAAAGATTATCACTACTTATTTTATTTTATTTATTTCGTTTATTGTATAACAAACTTTAAAATTAACATTTGAAGAATTACTTAATGAATATAAATAAAATAATGAATTATAAATACATGAGTAAGCAAATTTTCCATTTTCCATTTCTTATCTAATCATAGTTTCTTGTTAGAAAAAGACGTATTATAATCCTCTAATTACATTGAGCAATAGCGTTTAATTAATGGCATTAGATCAACTATATAAATAAAAGGTCGTTCACATTAAGCGTGCTATATAAAATTGCGCAGTCGCCGCGTTATGTCGTATAAATAATAAAATACAACAAAGTATTTATGTATGATGTAATTAGTAATAGGTTAGGTTTTTCTACGACGCAAAACGTGAAAACGCTCCATTTGGGAATTAGAAGTGTTTTGTGTTAATATCGTAGATAATTTGTTAATTAACTTTTCAATATTATTAGCAGTGTCAAAAGTAATCTGCGTCTTTTGTTTAGAATATACTAGCTGTTGCCCGCGACTCCGTCCGCGTTTACTTTCATAAAAAAATTATTCCCCTGGAAAGTGGATAAAAGTATCCTATGTCCTTCTCCTGGTTTTTAACTACATCCCCACCAATTTTCAGCCAAATCAGTTGCGCCGTAATCGAGTTATAAATGGTGTAACTAACACGACTTCCGACGGATTTGAAGATCCAATTGAGGTGTAGATGAAGGTGTGAGTCTTCTTACGAAAGAAAACACCCCATCATGTCCCCGCGAGCCCGTTTAAAGAGGAAAATTTAGTTCATGATACAACCCACCGTTTAACTACTAAGTTAGGGTAAAGGTAACCTCCTTTCATTCCCTGATTATAAAGAGCATAGGTAATCTATTCTATTATAATAGATACCTACCTAATACCTGACCTGTTATGCTAATAACTTGCTTTATTTTTATTTATCCTACACCCGTAATAAATTAGATTTATTACTGTACATGTCAAGGGATTATAAATTTTTCGCTAAGGCGTGGATATTTATTATAATTATCATATTATATTTGTGGTTTAAGTTGCGTGTCTGCCGTTACCAACGGGCGTTAGCCTGACTTTAAATACTAGGCAACATGTTATTCTAGATATTAACCATTCCTAACGCCACGCGCCTAAAATATTTATCACAATACAACCTTCTTTTCATAACCCATAAGTAACATGTTTCAGAGCTGGAAACAAACCATAGTAAAAGTCAACCATATCTTTATTCAACTAGGCTACATAATATAGTAACACTTTTGAATCGTCATGGTATTACAAAAAAAAAAAAATATTATACATACAGGCGAATTGAGAACCTTCTCCTTTTTTGAAATCGGTTAAAAACAAACATTTATCAATGCCTGTAGTTCTTTCTATTCAGAGTAATATTCACGTCAAAATTAGGTTCAAACTTTAAATAATTTCTCGATCCCGTTGGCAGCAATAATATTGTAACGATAAGAAATATCTTGATGGTACCTTTATATGGGGCGGTGGCCTTAATGACCAAAAACATCGATTTGCGATCATCGACCCCAATCCGAAGTGGTTCGCTGGCCCCATAAGGCTTCTAACCTCAAAAACCGGGATACAGCCTACACGTTATAGTGTGCACATACAATGATGAACGCCGTTCTTATAAGACTTCGCAATCTTTTTGTTTTAACCTTGAATGTGTTTCGTAAATTCTGTCAGAATATCTTCTAGAAATTTCTTAGTGGCGTATATTTTACGTACCTATATAGGCAGCTGTGCTCTGCACTATGACTTTCGGAAAGTCGGTTTTAACCCGAGTTTGTTTTATAGAAATGAATGTATTCATTCCAATCATTCGTCATAAGTTTTAAGGAACAAACTAGCACTTACATCCTTTAAAAAAACCGATAACGATGCAATGACAAACTGATAACCAAAGATAAACTAACTATGTTACAAATTTACAAAGAAAATTCAAAGTCAAAGTCAAAAGTATCTTTATTCCATTAGGCTACATAAAATAACACTTTTGAATCGCCATAGCATTACAAAACAGTTACCACCGGTTCGGAAGGCAGTTTCTATAGAGAAGAACCGGCAAGAAACTCTGATACTCTGTCGCTCTTTTTAAAATAAGAACATACAATTGTAAATGTAAACAAAAACTCGACTATTATAATATTTATACATAAAAAAATCACTGAATTTACAAAGATCTATACAACTGACAGAAGACTGGGCAGCCTGGAGACAAATAGTGGATTCCACCAGCTGTTTTAATGGTAACCACGACCCTCAGCCATGAGGAAACGACAGTGAAAAAGTATAGTTCCCCATTAACTTAAAATATCGTCATAGAATCTCTCAAAACGTCCCATGTCTCGAGAATTCCTAGCATTTCAGTTCATAAACCTCGCTATACCAGTCATATTACCGACCACGTGGCTCAAATTTCTCCACACCAAGAACTCGCCGGCACACTCGCTGGAGAAATAAAACAAATAATTTAGGTCGTTCACATTTACGTGGGGCGACGGAATTCAGGCAAAAACCTCCCGAGCCAATGACCACCTGCACATAAAACTGCTGGAACGGCATTGCTACTTAATGGATGTATGCGACGATAAATTTGATAAGGGAATCGTAAGGAGCATTGTAAAATTTAAAACTTTCTTAATATTTTGACCACGTATGGGTATAATAATAATAATAAATATTTTCAGGACATTTATACACAGCGCGATCTACTTCCAAGCTAAGCCGAAGCTTGTGTTATGGCAACTAGATAACGGAATAAATTACTTATACATACTTTTCTTTTGTAAATACATACATACAATATATAGCAACACCCAGACCCCAGAAAAATACAAATGTAAGTTACAAATATATTTTTCCGGTGTGGAAATCGAACCCACGACCCTCCGCGCAGAAAGCAGTTTGTGCTACCACTGCGCCAAGCGGTCGTCAAGTATGTATCAAGTTTTATTTTATTTTATTTTATTTTATTTTACCCTTTATTACACCAAGGAAACTTAAAAACTAGACAAATACATTAAATTTATGTGTAATTGGCGGCCTTATCACTTGAAGTGATTTCTTCCAGGCAACCATAATATAAAACATTAATGAT
>JADANM010006230.1:4443310-4456586 GCA_026213755.1 Eurema hecabe | reverse complement strand
TTTAATTTGTAATCAAACAGGCTACCCATTTATTGATTAAAGCTAATATGTGGTTGGTCATCGCTTGTAATTGAAATCGAATTAATTGTTTTGAATTATATGTTGACTCCTTTAAATGCCGTAAGTATATACAAACTTGGTATTATAATAAAAAGCTAAAGCTTTACATATCTAGTATCCGTTCTCGGGACAAATCTGGGATAATAAATTGTACTAATTTTTCTTAGTTTGTTTAGAAGGTACGAAAAATTTGAACACCATTTTAATCACCTTCCTTTACCCACGTCTCTTAATAAATAAGTACATACATAATTACCTATATATATATCCTACACCACTTTGGATCGAACACCTTTTTAAAACAGCATGTGACAGTCTCCCAAATTTTCAGCGATTCAAACGTGTATGAAGTTTTGTTTTTGCATCCCGCCAAACTGCGCAGCAGTTTGTCGGCGGAATCAGCGCTTGTTTTTACAAATGTTTTATACATATATCATATCATATCATATCATACTGTGTATTATACTAGCTGACAGTTGCCCACTTCATTGGGCATAATATTAATTATCCTTTTTGGCCTTCCATATAGCCAATGACACTCAGCAACAGTGTGGCTTTCTAATGGTGGAATATATATTTTTTTATTTTTTAAATAATAATTAACATAGATCTCATGTGAGGAGATATAGAAGTTATTACGACAAGCAATGACAAAACCTTATGTAGAAGCATACAACATTACCGAAAAACAATACTTTACGTTCATACCACAGATCAGATAATTAGATTTTATACTGAGTTCCACACTAAGAAGCATCTACCGTATCATACGTACAAAGTATATGAAATATGCATAAAGAAATCCTGGCAGTGATTCCGAAACGTTACGTGACCAGAAATATTATAGTAATGTGCTTACTACATTGAATTAGGCATCCACATCCATACGTTTCGATTTTCTATAAATAATAAATATTACGCTCTGTAACAGAGATTTAGAATTTACTACTTCAGTATTAAAATATGTTTTGGTGTTGACATAATACATTGATGATACTAGTTTTTAATCCCCGACGCAAAAAGAGGAGTGTTATAAGTTTGACGTGTCTGTCTGTTTGGTAGTGGCAACATAGTTCCCGAACGAATGAACCGATTTCAATTTAGTTTTTTTGTATTACAGATGTTTTAGGGGCGAGTGTTCTTAGACATGTTTGATGAAAATCGATTCAGCCATTTAAAAGTTATTGGGGGTTAAATTGGGGAAGAAAAACCTGTCTGCAAATATGCTCAAGTGGGGTATCAAATGAAAGGTTATGAATTGTACAACACAAAAAACAACAGCTTTTATAAGTTTGCATTTCTAATTTATTCAATTGTAACATTATTCGGCTATCCCTTAACGTTGAATGTTTTAACAACATCTTTAAGTCATTCATATATCGAGAACTCTCAAAAGTACTAAGTAGTGCTTTCTCTGGATGCGTGTACTTAAATATGCAGTGCCTAAAATTAACGAATGTATATTGTTTTAAGTTGCACTACGCCACCTAATTGTTTATTATGTATGTTTTGTCCGGATTTGCTTGCCTGGAGTCACTCAAGAGTGAGAGATCACTCTTATAAGGCTGCCAGTTACCACATTTTTTTCTATTTTATAATTTTTAGATTGATCGAAATGTTATATATACGCACTATTATATAAATTTTAAATGTATATTTTTGACATTGTTCACAAGAATCATATTAAACAAAAATTTATTGTATGAAGTTGCCACTTTAGTCCGCTTCACTTTAGTTTATATGCTTTGTAACTAGGTATGTAAACACAAAAAGTAACAAATTCAAGTGCAATAAATATATCTTCTGCTTTGTAATCAAAATCAAAAAAATACCTACAAAAAATGTTTTGCATTATTATTAATTTAAAAGTAGTTCATACTTAATGTTTCGACCAGCATATATCCAGCTATTTAACACTTTATCAGTATGCTCTACCCATATACATAATAACAATCATAGTATTAATTGACAGGCGATCAAATGGGACGCAGTGTGCCAACAAAGAGATCGCAATCATTAAATATAGTCTGCTATTAAGAGAAGTAGTAAAACTTTGACTCGCTCGTTTGATTGCTTTCCCATTGAATGGGAATTAGATAATTTCTTAATGTTCTCATATGTTCTTGCAAGACTTAATAATACGTAAAATCCTGGCATGTCGAATGCCTTCCCATTCTTAGATTCTGTTCAAGGTCTCAAACCTTAAGATCCATTGTTCAAAAACTGCTTAATTTGAACGCTTTCTACGTCAAAATTAAGCAGTTATATTCTATAAACGATTTCGAAACTTTCCCTTTAATACATCCCGAACAGGCACCGAGTAAAGTATGAACCGTAGAAATATGAAACTATCTCCTATTTGCGTGAAAGTATAGTACGCATCACGAATCTTTAGCGCTGAACGAAACCTGCGCAGAAGTCAAAAATAAGGTATCGAGGTAGAGGCGGGGCGCGCGGGGCGCGTGATCGTCGGATGCGCGAGCGTTGATTGGTTGTCCGCGTCGTGTTGTCTTTCTCGCACCAATACGTTACTTACGAGCGCGATTCTACCGATGCGCAGCTATTCTCGTCAATCGCTAAACATAAATGACGCGTACTATACCTTTCTTTTTTACATGATAACTCCAATTGCTTTTATCAAAAATAGCTCATACAATAAAAGGAACTATTGGTAATAACTGCAGAACAGTTTGTGCAAATTACATTTCAATAAAATTGTAAATAATAAAAGCTCTCAAACGCTAACTAACCGCCCTACTGATGATAACGACAGCTGAAGCAAATGTAATTACTATAATTCGGTTGGAGCATTAAATTTATCGACGTTGCGCAGTTGACTCGATAAGCTCGCTAATCAATTAGTTTTCGCGGTTTCGGTACTGTTTTCGGCCTATTGTGAATCGTATATAGTCTATGCCTATTATATTGTTAAAGGCTAAATCAATCATATATTTTTACCTAAGCTACATATAGTAGTACTTCTGAATCATCATGGTATTAGAAAACAATTAGTATGTATCCGTGCCTTCTTCTCTTTGTTCTTCTCTTAATTTCCGTACTTTCTTTAAGCATGTAAATGTAATAGTTTCATTTTAAAATATTGTGGAAAGTAGGGGCCTCTATAAGGGGCTATATTATAACCTTCTTTTTTAATATAAACTTCTTTAGGCATGTGTCCTATAAGGTTTCTCGACCAGTCGAACTTTTGACTCACTGGTTTAATGCCAAGTATATATATGTTCTCCAAAAAAATCATAAGCGCGATTCAAGCGTATCAGTAGCAGTTACATTATCATAAAAGAAGAGCAAAGCAATTAGTCCATAGCTAAACCTACTCGTATATGGTTCAACGAGTCTGGTAACAAAACAATTCAGCATCGACCCCTGACCGGCGACACTCGTTCATTTCGCACCCTTTTTAATTCGTCAAACATAAGTCTGTTATCGTGAAATACTCCGATCCCCCATTAACTCAATTATAACACAATATCCCATCGTTCTCCCAATTGTATACAGTTTAAAGTATTACACATGGGGCTTTGCTTATGCTGGTTTCTATTTTCAAACTCTTTCGTTGGATTTTTTATTACTTTTTTAACTTGCAGTTTAAATTTAGGTACTTATATCTGAATATTCGAAAGAAAACGCGAAAATTATAGAGAAAATATGAATATATAAAATATAAAATGAATATGTAAAAGCAGATTTTGATATAATTTTCTACAAACACAGTCATGAACTTAAGAAAGAAAGGCTTCATTCGAGTTTGAAGTAAGGCAATAATTGAATGCGAGTAGAACCGCGGGAAAGGGCTAGTATGTAATATTTTCAAACGCTAAGTAATTTCTATATGCCTAATGCCTAAGTCACCACACAGTAAACATAATTACTTGAAACAAAGCGTAGTTAAGTTTATGACTTAACGATAACCAGGCTACCCTCGCCCGTTTAAGTTATTACCGATTGGGGTTACGCACAGATTAAAAATGCGGGAAAAGTAGATGTGGAAATTTTGTTGTTTTTTGTTGTTATTTTTCTTATATGTAGGGTAATACAAGATTTTTAATTATTTATTTTACTATGGCATAGTGGCTATTTTGTTATATGTAGGAAATACAAGAAAATGCTAAGTTAGTTAGGGGGGGAATAAAAGGGGAAAGAAAGGGATTCGTGATAAAAGGGAATAAAAGAGAATGGAAAAAATATGAGGTCTGATTCTCTTTATTTATGTAATATACGATTATAAACTTACATAAAGACTATGAGAAAAGGATTTTTTTAGTATATTCATGAGATAAAAATATCCTATAAATAATTTATTACATATACATATCATATGCTATGCGGCCAATTTAAGTTGACCTCTCTAATATAGTCGAAAAATATAGTAATCAAACATTGTAATGACAATAAGCGCTTAAGGCTTAAATTATTTTTAATAAAATATTCAGAACTTGCGGTTTTATTTAATCTGTGCAAAAAAAAATAAGCACAATACTATTATAACACATCTTAATAATTGGCAGTCTTATGACTACAAAGTGTTTTCGTCCAGGCAACCACAGAAAGAAAATGAAATTTGATTATGTAGGTTCGAACAAGACAATTTTTCTATTAAAATTAAAGTTAAAAATATATTGCTTTATTATTATTTATATGTAACAGCTAAAATGTTTTATAGTAGTATTTGTATACAGCTGTTTATGGGTAAACAATCTGTCTCACTAACAGACAAAACAATTGAGCAGCCACTTGTAAGCGGTGAGCCTTGAACTTAGGGTTGTCACATTCAACATATTTAAAATATATTTTCAGTTTTCTTTTGTAATTTTTAAGTAGTTATAATATTAAAAACAAATAAGCACATTTTATGTTACATTTCTAATACTGTACATACTTCGATTTTTGTTCTATATAAAAATTAAAAAGAATTAATAAAATTGTAATTAAGAAAAATGTTTTTAGTAAATTTGCTTAATTAGTGCCGAAGCACTAGCACGGACGTCAATCTGTCTCAACGGTATTATAAAATTGGTGTATGTTGTTGTAATTCTTATTTTTGATATCTTTATGTACATAAATAAAAATATTATAATTACAATTTATCCATAGACAAGAAAGAGAAAAGAATAGATGCGTCCTTAAATATAAATATTAATGTTAAAATATATAATTATCTCAAGTAGGCATTTAATATATCTTTAAATCTTTAGACAAACTGTACTATCCTAAATAAATCTAGAAAATACATATCAAATACAAATGATCAGATAAAACAGTAATTGTTGTTAAAAGTCTCTAATTAAGACATAGTTGGTTAATAAAATAATTTAATCACTTTATTAAATTAAAACATCGTCTCGGCAACCCTACCACGCATTACACAATACACTGTAGCCTTTTATGTTAGGGGTGTGATAAAATTATATTATAATGCGTATCTACCCCAGCAACCGGCAGTAATCGTTCGATGCATTAATATAATAGGATGAAATTAAATATTAATCTATTTAGTTTGCCATTTGTCATAAAATATTTTTGGATGGTGTGTCTCTCAGTCTGTCTGTCTTTATTCGCTTATTTTCATAACGTGGTTTTATAGTTTTCCCTGCTTATTTAACGTAACGGCTTACAAGAAAGACAGCAAAGTTTTTAACGGATTTAGGATATCTTTAGGAATCCACTTAAAATTAAACTTTGCCAGTCTGAGAAAGGCAATGTACGAAGTTTCTGAAATATAAATACAGGGTTTTTCTTAAAAATTCCTTCTCTTATATACAGTCGTTTAAGCAGTATTCAATTGAGTTACTTTACCCGTTTCTATTAGAAATAAGAACTAATAAAAATTACCTCTTTGTCGATTGCCGAACTCATTGAATTTCACGTAAAGAAAGTTGTTCAACATGATAACTCAATTAAATACTAATATTCCTTGACCATTACCAATTTTCCCTCTCATATAATTCTAGTGAATTAAACTATGCGTGAGAAATTGAATAGAATCAAACATTTCGCAGCGGGCCCATTCGAACACCCCATCTAATTTATATCTCTTTTAAACAAGATGTTATCCATTGAGCTGACGTCAAGTGCGAAATTCACTACTGCAACAGTACTGCAGATAATGGGAATCACGCCTTAGGTAAATTCTACAACGTTATATTTACCATCTATCACGCTGTTTCATTTTCGACCTTAATTTCTGGGATGTACAGTCCAAACTTCTTCTTTGTTATTAAACGTTTCAGTCATTTCATGTTCAGTTTCTAAAGGCCTAATGTGTCTGCTTTCATGTATTCAATTTTGAGGTTTATTTCTATGGTATAAAGCTCTAATTTGGGATGAAAAGACAAATCAATATCGGGAGCTAGTTAACACGGGTGATCTCCAGGGATTGAAACCCCAAAGCTTCGGGGTGGACTGGAAGTTTATGAACGCGCACTTGTTAGTTTGGGAATTACAAAAAGTGTTTTTGTATCGTATGGGGGAGGTTTTACGAGTTAATAAAAAGTGGCAATTGATGCGGTCCGTGAGATTTAGGCTGGTAATGATGTAACGATATAACAGTTTGGCTTTAAAGTTAACACTCTATTTTGGAATGATAAACACTTATTCGATTTTAAATAAAACAGAAACTGATGTAACAAAAAAGTATTTACTTACAACTGCAAATTACAAACACCCAGATCTTCCATGCAATCTGGCTAGCAAGAAAAATGCACTACTAAATGTACGAGGCTGGTGTTAAAAACTCATTTGAGTTTTCCGCACACCATGGCCGTCAACATATTTACCTTTTACATAGAAATAAACAAAAAACATCACAAAGCAACATACAATTTGACCAGATAAGATTTTATCTCATCTGAGATGGATCTTAGATGAGACTACATCTGGTCGTGTGTAGTATGTTTTGAAATAGTTTAAAAATCACAATCAAATTCTTTTAGTAGGGATGTTTACCTTATCATAATATACTATATGAAATAACGATATATAACGATATACTATATGAAATTTATTAAAATTATTAACGCTCAACGAAATATAATTTATAAACCTGTTGGCTTTGGAAAATCAAATAAAAACAATACATTTATAATAAAATAAATACTAGACAGTTGTATTATAACTGTAGATACTGAAGCTTTCTATGTAATATGATACCTTTATTTTCATACAAATAGAATACAATCTATGATCGTGGGAGTGAATCAGATAGTTTCGTGCGACGATTTACAAACATTTATAATTCGTCTCTAGAGGATTTTAATCGTAGGGTCTAACTACCACAGAACATGAGCTTCCGACCCCTTCTCAATGATTTGGATTTAGGAGTTAGGGAAAAATGTTAAGAGATTACGAGAGGTCATGTTATACTGGTTTTTGTGATTCGCACGGATATTCGATGATATTCTAGATACGAGGATTATCTGGAGATTGTGATGTAGGGTCAAGTGGGAAATATGTATTATGATATCATTTATATATTTGATAGATTAACTGACATGGTAGTTTTTATGAGTAAGTTAACAAATTGTTTCATTATCAGTGTGAGATTTTTCCCATACTAATAGTGGCTATGGCATTCCTTTGTTAAAAAATTGGAATACAACTTAGATGGACTTGGAATGGAACTTATGATGAACACGAGAAAAGAATGAGATTAGCTGATAGCCAGCATACATTTCCACGAACCGACTATTGCTGTAATTATTCTAACGAATATAAAGCTCTCTATTGTTTTGAAAATCAGTTTTGAATATTTACAGAAATTTAAGACGCTTTAAACTGTAATAGTTTCTATTACAATCTAGGCAGTTCCTTCAACTAATATACTGTCTTCACCTTCCCCTGTCGTCTATATGATCAAAATTAATCACATGTCCTGGTCTGCGCGTGCGTACTCAACACAGACATTAGACACTTCGCCGCAAGTGAACGATCAACTGTTGACAGCCTCTGAATATTTGAGCGAAGACGATTTCAGGTCAGCATCTAACTGTCATCCGTCAATGTCAATTTTAACTTTAAATTCAGCCGTTTTTACGTAAGGGGAAAACATAAAAGCGTTATCGAGTTGGGGCGATGAAAATAATAGGGAGGAAGAGAGAATTTTTAACATTGAAAAGTACGTTCTTTAAATATTAAAGAGATTCGATCTGGACTTAGGTTAGGACTGCATTTTTATTTGGACCTACAGGGGTCTTGTTTCTCGCAATACCAATTATACAATGATTGGAAGCTTAATATGTTTATTTATATCTATAATTACGATAGACTTCATTTAAATGTGATTGAAAATAAAATATTTCTACTAAGTATAGATACATATTGTATATACCTAGTACAGAACAAGAATGTTACATTAAGTTTTAATTTTATTTTCAGAAATCATGTACAGCTGACAAATTAATTTTTTTTATTATAGATCTAGAATGATTTAATTATTTTACTCCCTAAAACAATCACATACTATCTCCAAAATCTTATCTTCCTTTTATGATTTTAAAAAATTCCTCAGTTTTACTGAGGTATTATTGACGTTGCAGTCTTTTATACTCAAGTTTCTTAAAAATAAGTAGTTTAAATTGTAGTTCAACTTGCTGTCTAATTACTCAAACAACTTAATTGTCTACTTAAACAGTTGTATCCTTTTCGATGTTTGAAAGGAATTTTGAAGTAAACATCGCGTGCCCAATCAGCCGACAATCAGTGATTGGCGTGGCGTGATGTATAAATTGTACACAGCGTTGACAGATATTTCGGGATCTGTCAACTTGACTTGATTGCTAGTAAGACTGGTAGCGATTGGCACGTGGAGAGATTGGACTATAGTATGTCTTTGTAATAACGTCAAATGCAAAATTGCATCGCTTTTAACTAAAACTAATGCAATTATGGATATGTCATTGGAATATTTACACTTAGTCACCCGCTCAAAACTTATGTGAATAGAAGAAATCACTTTTAGAGATAAAGCTGCCAGTTACTCCTAGTTTTCTAATTAAAGAGCATAGTGCGACTCAGTAGTGCACAATGGCGAATTATGCGTAAGTTTAAATGGAAAGTAAATTAATTACTTTTGAGAGTGCTCGATGCGAGAACGTTGCTGTAGTTGAAACATTGAACGTCAAGCATTACGCTGGATAATTCGCTCTAGTGCTCTAATTGGAAAACTAGGAATGAAAATATTCTCGAGAAAGACATATTTATAATACCTACTGAATTAATTAAAAAAAGTCTAATTATTTGTTTACTATTTGTAGTGCAATATACTGATACATATAAATAATTTGGTTTATTATTGGTTAAATTAAGTGTTATTAATTTTTTCACTAGCTTAAGACATTACCCAGTAGTGTCACTAATCCACAATTACTTAATCACAATATTGGCATAAAAATAACACATATTCATGATTTTTAACAATTATTTAATCTGCATCGATGCTACAATATAATATTACACTTTATATAAATATATTATCTAAAATAAATAAATAAATAAATTACACCACTACCTAATATTTCTATAACAAGTCAAGTTTAACAATTCAACCTATACGTACTATAGCACCGAAAACATGCTATAATTATTATCGGAGTCCCAGGTTCGACACAGTTCTTTAGACGCTAATTTGAAAGGACTCACGCAATGCAGGAACTTTTAAAAATTGTCCCAACAACCTCTACACGTGTCTTTTTAAAGTCGATTTTTAATTTGTTGTGTTTTTATTATGCTACGAGTATCCTATCTTATAAGTTTCCCCATATCAGATAGAAATATTAAGTAACATGGTGTATAGACTATAGTTCACATGTATTTCTTTTTATATTATACTAGCTGTTGCCCGCGACTCCGTTCGCTTGGACTTTCATATAAACTGTGACCCTCCCTTTCCTCCCTTATAATCCTCAAAAATTGTAGCCTATGTGTTATTCTGATGTATAAGCTATATTGTGGTAAAGTTTCATTCAAATCCATTCAGTAGTTTTTACGTGAAAGAGTAACAAACATCCATACATCCATACATCCATACTTACAAACTTTCGCCTTTATAATAGTAGTAGGATAGTCGCTTAAAAAATATTAGTAATGAAACTTATAGAATCCGGCATCGTTCGGTAGGTCAAAGAACCGCCGAATTTTTCCCTTACCGCCTTCTTATTCTTTATTCCTTCCGTCATAAATCGTTTTTTTTTCTCATTATAAGGGCCGTCAACGCATTCATGAGGTTTGGCTTTGCGTATGTTCATGAGCAGTAAAGGTCGCCTATATAATTGCCAGTCATCACATATGAGACAAGCCTATTTTTTTAAGGTTATTTTCCTTTCAGCCAGTATTAATATCACATATATGAGACCTTTGGTTTGAAACCTATTTGTTTCTTTTTTTAGGTTTTTCTTCTTTTCAGCCAGTAATCTCTCACAAGTCACAACACCTTTATCAACTAGCTTGAAGCTATTAATATAAGGTAGGAAAGCGTATCACATATGAGACCTATTTGTATGCAACCTATTTGTTTTTTTTTTTGCTTTCTGTCTTTTCAGCCAGTAATCTCTCACAAGTCACAACACCTTTATCAACTAGCTTGAAGCTATTAATATAAGGTAGGAAAGCGTATCAGATATAAGACCTATTTGTATGAAACCTATTTGTTTTTTTTAGGTTTTCCATCTCTTCAGCCAGTAATTAGTTTCTAACAACATCTACCTTAACTAGCACGCTATAAATATGAGGTAGGACGTATCTCGAGGTACATGAGGTAAGTTAAACATAATTAGCGCCGGTGTGGAGAGCAATTAGGGTGTAAGTGAGACTGATTAGCGCCGCATCAAATATAATCCGGGACGCGCAAGTAATTTGAGCTCTGCGCGATGTTAGAACCGTAGATGTGGCATTTAATAACCTTTTATATATAAATAGCTGTTGCTCGCGACTTCGTCCCCGTTAATTTGTTTTTCCATTATTTCTTCGCTCCTATTAGTCGCAGCGTGATGTTATGTAGCCTAAAGCCTTCCTTGATAAATTGTCTATTCAAAAAAAAAATAATTTTTAAATCGAACCAGTAGTTCTTGAGATTAACGCGTTCAAACAAACAAACTCTTCAGCTTTATATATTAGTATAGAGCCGATGAACCCCTAGCCTTCTTCCATTTAATAAAGATACTGGGATACATACTCAAATATAGAAAGAAAAATGATACAAAAAGATCCACCTTTACGAGATTTAGGTAGTTGTATCATACGTTGCGTATGTGTGCGCGCGTGTGTGTATGTGCGCACGTGTGTGTGTGTGCGGGTGTGTGTGTTTGTAGTACTTAAATGTTATGTTGTAACTTATTGATACTTAGACCACTAATATCTATCTAGTTAAGACAAAAAAAACATTTTAATTATAAGGCAACGACCGGCAAGAAATAACGAAACCATTAAAAAATAACGGTTTTGTTACTTCATATTTTTTTAAATATATAAAAAAGTTTGTTTCCTTAGTAAAGAGCATGATCCTTAATAGGAACGTAGAAGAAACAGTCTATCTATCTATCTATCATGTGTCCACCTAAGGCAACATAGCTCTTAAACGGACGATCCGATTTTAATGCGGTTTATTTAGTTTAAAAGGTATATCCGTCGAGAGTGTACTTAGCTTTTTCAAAGTAATCAGGTCATTTGTTAGGTGTGAAAGGAATGTTAAACGCTCAGTTTTTAGCTTTTCATGGTCGGGGGTTCATGTATTTTTAACCGACTTCAAAAAGAGGAGGAGGTTCTCAATTCGTCTGTATGTATAATTTTTTTTTTATGTATGTTCACCGATAACTTCGTCGTTTATGAACCGATTTTGATGATTCTTTTTTTGTTGGAAAGGAGATGTCTCCGAGGTCCCATTTTAAGGAAGTCAGGATCTGATGATGGGAAAATTATAATTAATGCGTATAAATTATAAAATAACTATTAAATCATTTCTATATACTAAATGAAAATGCGTATTACTTTGTGGGAAGCAAATTTATTTTTTGCTTTTTAGTTTGAAGTCGGTTTATTTTTTGTTATGTAGAATACGTTTGTCTTAATAACTTAAATTGCGCAAGATATTGCCGTATCTACCCGCAACACGCTCGGACCATTGCCGTCTCATTACGGCACCGCAGTCGCATCAAACACGACTCCCCCGACCTCAATCCTAGCTAATATACCATACATTATCCTGTAATATTTATGACGATTCAATGGCAAATGTTAATGGCTTTTTAAAGAGGTATTTAGTATTCGATTGAAAATATAAGTTACGTAAAATAGTCGAAGTATACTTTCAGGCATGTGCCAGATTTTTTTTTATAATTTTTGCAATTATATTAATAAATTGTGTTTTAAAATATTATTTGAAGCATTAAAATTAAACTTTAAGCTTAAGCCCTATACTGACGTTAAGAAAAAGTCTTTAAAAATGGCGTAAAATTAGTCAAATCACAAACTATATTATACTCCCATACGAAGACATTTATCCAGTCCATTGTGCCCACTTCTTTATATTTTGTATAACTAACTATAAATGAAACTATGCGTCTACCTTAACTACCTACTTACCTAACAATCTAAACCTTATAAAATAGAAAACTTTGTGGTAACTGGCGGCCTTATCACTCAAGAGTGATCTCTTCCAGGCAACCAAGTCAGGACAAAACATACAAAATAAACAATTAGGTGGCGTAATCTATATAAAAGACGTCAACATTACCTTACGCCCAGGGTATATAACTCATCCTTCCAGCCCCAAACGATTAGCGTAAACAATTTCCCAAGACAAAAACTAAAGGACCCTAATAACAGTACAGAAGTCACGTTCGTTTATAATACGAATCCGATCCTTACACCGCAAGCTTATTAAAATTATATTACAGATCATTCGAAGATATTACTGAATTGTCGTTAAACCATTTCGGACGGAAACCATTCCCTAAATCGATTTCGTTTATACCAAGACAATTGTTTGTCATTCTATTTTTACGTAATTTGAGGTTTGGAAGCAATTTCAAACGTTTATGTTTAAATTCGAAGGATTCGGGCCGTGTTTTGGTATTAATATTTCCGTTTAAATGGGTATATTGTCTTTGGAAGGGAGGGAAACAATTGACCTAACCGAAAAAAAATAATGGCGTTCCATTAGTGTTAAAATAAAAATATAGTTCATTACGTTAACGCTCAAAAAAAA
>JADANM010006230.1:4422431-4433378 GCA_026213755.1 Eurema hecabe | reverse complement strand
CATTTTTACAAATAAACATATTTTCTAGAAATATAAATAAGTACTTAATAGTTGCAGTATGATATATAAAACCTCATTTGTCATCCTCCGAAGACATTATGCCATTAACTCCTGGCCGGTTAGAAACCATTATAAATAAAAAACAAATGGAAATTCGAATTAAGAATTTCAACAGATCGGTGATGCTACAGGCGGCGGGTGCGCTGTCTGCGCTTGATTCGAAGCGTTCATAAACGACGCGTGATTTCCCGCCCAAGGCTGCAAGTTCTGTAAAGCGCTAAGCGCTGTATTTGAAGCGGGCGCTGGGGCAGCGTTAGACGGGTTCTGATAGTGAAGCGCTGAAAGTGGCGCTCCGGGCGGCGGTTCGGGCATATAGCCTTTGCTCAGCGCTTCAGCTTGAAGCGAAAGCATCAAGCGATTCGCAGCTTGACGTTCTGCTTCCCGCTCCTCGGCTGTTTGACGTCTGTAAAAGAAAAAAAAAAGTTAATTTAATTTTGAATTTACTTAGATAATAATAAAAGGTGTAACAATTAATAAATTTAAAATTAATAGATGTGTATTTTTGTTTTTTGAATTATTCTTATGTTATTATTCAAAATGACATGTTAGTGTCTAACATCTTTTTGACTCTCAATCTTCTAAACTAGTTTTGAAGATTCTTATACTAAAAGAAAGCCAGCAACTTCATAACACCATACTCTATAAAAACTTTATTTTACTTAATACAAAATCAAAGAGAAAATGTTAATCACGTCTATATGGCCGTATACGTATATGTATAAAAGGCCGGCAACACACTCGTGACATCACGAGTGCTCATGGGCGGCGCTGATCACTTT
Organism: Eurema hecabe; assembly: GCA_026213755.1. Taxonomy (NCBI): domain Eukaryota; kingdom Metazoa; phylum Arthropoda; class Insecta; order Lepidoptera; family Pieridae; genus Terias; species Terias hecabe. The sequence goes on along the minus strand of JADANM010006230.1, from coordinate 4,432,539 downwards.
CCATCAGGTGAGGCGCCAGTTCGTTTGCCCCCATTATATAAAAAAATATATATAATATACTAAGTGACCCGTGTCCACTTCGTTGAGCATAATATTAATAATCCTTTTTATTTTTCGGTTTTGTATATAACCTATGACACTTGCAATAATGTCGCTTTCTATTGGTCAAAGAATTTTTAAAATCGGTTCAGTAGATCCCGAGATTACCCCTTACAATTTAACAAACACACAAACTTATTCTTTATAATATTAGTATAGATAGTATAGACAACGATCATATAGGTAAGTTTACAACGTCAATAACACGAAAACGAGTGTCCAACAAGCGATTAGCCCAGTTAAATAATGCCACATTATACATTGCATTTAACATTTAACAAGTAATACTGTCATAACCATTTAAAGACAGGTGTTAATGCAACAACCACGTGAATATTGATGCCGTGCTGAATAGCCAATATCCATTAGGCCTGGTAATTTATAGGCTACACTAATATATTAATAATAATTTAAGGCTGAACGACTTTAAGTGAAATTGAAATTAAAACGTGCAATATAATTTCGAGACTGAACTTTCGAGAATCTACGAAATTTTTTAAACTGTCTCAATCTACGAAACGCTTTCTTATGTCTGCCGCTATATTTTTAAAACAATGCAACCTATTTTCATGTGTTTTTTTAACAGATAGATTACAGAACAGTGATTCAAGAGGAAGGTTTATTATAATACCTACTTGCATAAATGCAAGTAAAACCGCGGCGTCAAATAGTAAACAAATCAATATGTTTTCCAAATATGAAACTGTTATCAATAAATTGTGACGGTCATAATTTCGTGGGACTGGATGATTCCAAATGTTTTGGCTTTTGGGTACCCTAGAAAAGAATTACGATACATATATTACATATACTTAAGTATAAACATCTACGTAAGTAAATATCGCTCTTATATAAGTATATTTGTTTTATCATGTATTGAGCCAAAAACTAAAGTTCTTCTTACTGAAATGACCTTTTTGTAGGAATCTAGGCCGGTGTGTGTACGTAAGCTATATTATTTTTATTTATTTTTTAACAGTATTAAATTCTTAATAAAATATATACGCTCTATACACGGTTTTAAGTCTTAACATATACAATTTCAATTAATCGTCCATAAACACTTGTGTCTAAGCCTTAGTGAATAATACATGAAGGTTTGGATCGATTTGAATTGTCAATTAGTGAAATCATTGGTTACGCGACGACAAGTAACGTTTAGAAATTAGTTCGCGTCAAATGTCAGTTAAACGATAAAGTTTCTGAACGAGTAAGTTTACTATTGAATTATAGATTAGTGATTGATAAATGTATAATGATACATGAAGTTTTACTCTTGTCTAATTTACTTGTAGGTTTCTTTTTTAATTTTTTTTTATTCTATGAAGTGGTGAGACGAGCTGGACGACCTCTTGATGGTAAGAGAATCGCCAGCCCATAAAAAATGTAGTGCTATCCAGAATTTTAGGTACTAGGTATCATTAAATATAGGTACCTAAGTCAATTCAGTAATTTTTGTGTGAAGTAGTAACTAACAAATATACACAAATTGTCTTTACTTTCGCGTATATAACGATTCTTTTGAAATAGTATCTCAAAGATTAGAATTAGGTAAATACAAAACTAACTACCTAAGTAATAATTTATTTTGTAAAGAAATTTATGCAAATTAAAGAATAATTAATGTAAGATTTTAGATTTCCTGTTTCCTTATAAATCCTTCGTCAGAAAGCGTTCCATCAACAAAGTATAAATATAATATGCTTAGCTATGTATAGCTCGTTAACTTGAACGGAGTCAAGCACATTTGCAAACTTCGAGACCCCCACTTAACATAATACGGAGTGGTTGCATTATTTATAAAGTCGCGTCGATTTGTTGCCCGATTAGTCAATCGATTAGTCAAAAGATTAGTTGAGCGACTGGTTTGAAAGTGACGTGATAGGGAAAGTTAGAAAAAATGTTTAATTAATTGTCACGTGAAAAGGCAACTAACTTTATTTTTTAATATTTATAATGGTAATTATGTTTAAAAGTCACTTATTTATTAGGTGCTATTACTAGCATATAGCGAAAATTGACTTATTTTCTTAACATACCTTCTAAATTAAAGTGCCTTCAATGTCATGATGCCCTGTTCTATAAAGTTTATGGCAGTATTTAAACAAAGTAACATTATGCTTAAAATGGCCATTTTACTTAGCTTTAAAGTGCGAAGGGGTTGAACGTATTTAAGTGTCATATTATTTATTAATGAAAACGTTTAGACTCGTACTACGAGATACTAAATTTTTATTTAGAAATTAATTATTAAAAACTGTAGATAAATAAAAATAGTAGAAATTTATAAAAAGTGCGCATTTACAAAATAATCGAAATATTTTGAAGCTGTATAATTTAAGCATCAAATTTAATAAAGATTTTTCGTTCAAACATAAAATGCCCTTGCATCTAAAATGCTCTGTCTGAAAGCTCTGAAAACAACATCTTTAGCCCGAAATCATCCAAAAAAGAATTGAATTTAACACTGGTATAGTACTCGTCACGAATCTTTAGCGCTGGACGAGAATAGCTGCATCGGTAGAATCGCGCTCGTAATTGACGTATTGGTGCGAGAAAGACATCACGACTGGGGAGCCAATCAAGTTATCAACGCTCGCGCACCCGACGATTACCCGCCCCGCGCGCCTTGCCGTCCCCTCGATACCTTATTTTTGACTTCTGCGCAGGTTTCGTTCAGCGCTAAAGATTCGTGACGCAACCTATACTTACCACTCAGAAGCTTACAATAACAAAAGATCATTACAATCAGGTGGCACGTCTCAGCCTTCTATAAAATAAACTTCAGATAACAAACGATTATCATTGCCGAAGATATTTACAATTCTCACATGCCTATATTAGTAATATCATTTACTCCTGTATCTCACTAATTAAGATAGCTAGTCTGCAGGCATACCATTCATTTGCATCACGAACTAAAGTAATCAAAAATAAACGCTATTACCATACTAAAATGGCTTAAATTCCATTGGACGTAAACAGCTCTTATAAATAAGGCTTTTACGTGAACCCAAGTGACTCAATTAGAGGATTATCGTAATCAAGGCAATCATTCGACTAACTTCAAGTTTATATTAAATGGTTTTACTTTTAATTTTATTATTGACTTTATTCTATATATTTTCATGATATGTGAATTTATTTTATCCAAATTTATCCCAAATCAATTAACTTAATTAACACTTAAATTTAAATTGGTCTCGGCTGCATTATTAAAATTTAGAATAATAATTAAATATTTAGTCTATATCTTCATGACAGTTTTAAATGTAATATTTAAAAGTGAAGATGATATTATATTTAATACTAGCTAAGCATAATTTTCATTATCCTTTTCGGTTTTTATATAGCATATGACACTCAGAAATAATGTGGCTTTCTATTAGTGAAAGAATTTTTAAAATCGGTTTAGTAGATCCCAAGATTACCCCTTACAATTTAACAAACACACAAACTGTTTGTTTATATTATTAGTATAGATTTCAGATGCCATATAGATTTCAGATAGCCAGTATAGATTTCAGACCCCTTTAAGTCGACAAATTAGAAAGCTATTTAACCAATATTCCCTTATTCGTCATTATCCCTTTTATTCTCTTACCATCATTTTTTAAAGTCCATCACAGCAGTGAAAACCTCTCCGACTTTAAATTATATGTATATTTATTTACGTGCCCATAATATATGCTCAGCAAACCGTAATAGTTCTTAAACTAGTTCAGTAAATGTAACTATAATTTAAACTTTAAAGCGTACACGCTTATACATATTCAACACGGCTTTTAAGATAAATAAAAGTGATGTACACATTACATGACCAGACATTCAACTGTGGATAATTAAAACTGACTCGGGAATAAATTACAAAGTTGTTCCACAGTTTATGATGTATTGCTTTCATACTTAATTATTAGTACAAAAATTGTTTATTACGTACAGCGAAATTAAATTATTGTTTAATTTCATTTGTAATTAAAAATACTTATAATAACGTGACTGCATTTAGTTTGAGTTCTGAATCACGCTATTTATATTTGCTTGAGGCACTATATTATATCGTAGTGGCCCGGTGTCGGGCATCCGCTGACGGGGCTGCGGAAGAGTCCGCCAGAGCACCCGTGACTCCGTCAATACGCGGAACAGTGGAACACCGTGGGGTTTTAGTCGGTTTGAGTCCGACATATCCTACTATCTCACCCCCGGGACGGTAGGCATGCGTGAGCATTTCCCCACGGAAAAAAAAAAAAAACTATATTATATCGTAATAAGATACTGCATCTATATTCTTGGTCGTACTTTTTCCCTCTTTAAAAATATTCCCGCATTTTATATTAAAAGAAAACAATAAATTACCATATCGGAAAACTACGATCACCTCTTCAGACAATCAGTTAGGATACAATAAAATCTGTCTTTCTCTGTCTAATATAAAGTGAATGATTATTTTCCGCGATAATAAGAATAATTTATTGATATACTTCAGCTGACTTCAACTTTTACTAAGCAATTATTTCTATCGTATTTGGAGCTATTACACCTTTTCTGAATTAGAATCCTAAATTTAATCGTCGCTAAATTTAGTTTATATTCTAAATCTTACACTTCATAGGAGTACCTAATAACATTTAAATCTAGCAAACGAACTTCCAGCTTAATAAGCTTATAGCAATCTAAATTAAAACAATAAAATTTATGATCACCTTTCATACATAAGCTCTCGCAGTACAATGTCTCAGACAAAGCCGCGAATGAGACCTAGTTTATATCTGTTGAAATAATGGTACCTCCCAATAAGGGAAGCCATGTCGGTGGTAATGAATGATTGAACAAAGCTAAGTCTATTATCGCGAGAACTTTATTATAACGGCAAATCAACTAGTGATGTGCCCGTTGGTATCGATAATATATTTTAAGATCGTATACATTTATTTGATACTTTTTAAAGTTACTTAATGATATAATCGCAATCTTTTAATGGGTTCTAAATCATAGTGATATGGTTAGTTTCATTCAAAGTCAAAGTAATAAACACATAGCAACACTTTTGAAACTTACTTTACACAAGAGCGAAAGATCTTGATAAATACATGTAAGAATAAAACACAGTAACCATATTATTTTGAAATAAGTTCCTATTTCTAGCGTAGGGATTGTATTAAAATTGTTTATAATTTTATTTAGAAACACGAAACGACAATAACTGGCTTGCTTTCTGTTTGTGTGTGAGAGAGAGAGAAACGCGCACTCCGTTTGGTTACACAAAATATATATTTACTGTACGTTCAATAGCAAAGTCTCGTTAAGACCAAAAGGTTTTAAATATTCTAATAATTAAAACATATTAGGTAAGAATAAAATCATCGACAATCGACAAGCGACTAGATCACGCCCCTAGCTATAGGGTAAACCACTTTAAGCCGCCGCCTTTATAATTAGATAAAGTGAAGCACAATGAAACTTTCCTTAAATAAGCCAAACGCGGCTGGCAATTAGTAATTTCACTTGATTATTTCATTAGCCGTTTAAATTTCAAGATACCTACAGCGAGTAATGGGGAGTCTGCTTCTGAATATTGATTTTATTTACTTACTTTCAGTTGTATTTTACGAGTTGTTTTAATGTAAATCAAAACGTATATTAGGTAGATATTATACAATAGTAACAACGCTATTTTTTGTTTTTATTTATTATGTTATTCTCTCTATTTTTCTAAAGATAGATATAACTATTAAATTTATAAATATGATAGTATTACATACTTCGTTAATTTAATCTTTACTAATATATAAAGCAGAAGAGTTTGTTTGTTTGAACGCGGAAATCACAGGATCTACTGGTTCGAATTGAAAAATTATTTTTTATATTGAATTGAACATTTATCGAGGAAGGCTTTAGGTTACATAACATCACGCTGCGACTAATAGGAGCGAAGATATAATGGAAAATATGGAAAAAACGGGGAAAATTATTCATCTTTGAGGGCTTCCTTTGCGTACGCTGCGAAAACGGTTCAAGATACAAAAATAATATGTATGAAAGAATTATTCCTCTTTAAATGATCTAAAAAAAGTCCGCGTAGCAACATAATAATAGAAATAGATCCGACGGGGACGAAGTCGCGAGCAACAGCTAGTTTTATAATATATGCTATGGTTGAGATTCCTCAAATCAGAATAGATAAAACTAGTCAGGTGTTGCTCATACCCTTTGTTCATCAATATGAATTCAATATTTAGAAGCAGACCCAGTAGTGTTTTAATGATACACGTATAAATTTGATTCTACGGGAGTTCTGTTCTGTTAATTGATAAACTTAAAATCTTAAAATCGCCTAAATAATTTACATTTTAAATGAAAACAATCACAGTTAAAAATCTGCCTCCTCGTTAAAATGGACACCTATCCAAGAAACACTCTAAAGTTTGGATGGATGTCATAAAATCTTCATACATAATGAATGAGCAGTGAATGTCTGATGAAGTCACCAAGTTTGAAAATTTATAATTTATTTAAACGTTAGTTCCTTCTTTCTATCTTAATTTGGTTTTTATTAAATAGAATTCAAAAAAATCAATCATTGCACATCTTTGAATATAAACAAAATCTGAAGATTCACATATACTCAGTGTTAACTCGTCTTGTCTCATGTAAATTTAAAGAAGTAAAAGATAAAACAATACTGTTCCTTCGATACATTTAATGTAATTGCTATTGGATAATCTATACACGTAACCCATCTATTACGCCTAATTCCCTGTGCAAAAGAAAACGTGATACAAAAATTAACGGGCACGCAGTGAGGCCCCTGTTTCTTGACGTCGTCTCAATTGGGATACGGATTTGTTTCGTAATTCTTAAGGAGACAACCTACAAGCAAGCAATTATACTAAAGACATTCAAACTCAGTCAAACCCAAACGCCATGACTCCACAAACATTCCCAAACCATTCTCATTCTTAGACGTTTTACGATAAGAGTCAAAACGGCATGAATAAGCAAACAAGTAAGGAATTAGCAGTCGAAGAAAGAGTAACGAAAATGCTCCTTTTTGTCGAGAGTGTAAGCGCTGTTTTTATGGAACAAACGTGCCCCTAATTCGGGGAGTTTAATATTCACTTATACAATGGAAAGGAATTACGAGAGGAAATGAAACAGGGTAAGTAAATAAATAAGGAGCCTCTCCCTATTGGGTAACAGTGTGTTAGATGTGGTACGATCGCAATTCGATTTGTTAGAATTACGGCGAGATACTGACTTGAATTGGCAACGAGGATGTGTGAATAGTTTGCGAGATTTCCGAAAATACTTACCTACAAGTGTTGTTCTTAATGGATTACTAAACCTCCGCTTAAGAAAAATATAAAGATAAAATACAGAGAAAATATACACACAAGCATGATGTACTGTGATTTCAATGTCTCTTGTCTTTAAAAGGTAATACAATTTTATCAAGGTACATAATTTTTTTATAAGTGATCTGCGAACATAGTCCTGAGTGTGATTTAGATATGCCCCGCCTATATATAACAATAAAACTTTATATACCTATAGTAATGTAAATAAAAATAAAATTATGTTTAAGTTTATTATTTATCCTTTCCGTATGGTTGCCTGGAAGAAATGGCTTACAGCCATAAGGCCGCCATTGACATGTGTTTGTATTTGTCTAGTTTTCCTTTTATTTTATACTGTTTTGTAAATACATGTAATAAAGAATAAATAAAAAAATAATAATCCAATGTCTGCCTCTTTTACTATCTTTAAAGCAATCTAAGCAAACAGCGCACACTGAAACTCAAAAATATATACCCCAATAGCTTGAACACGCAAACGAGCATAAAATAAACCTTAAGAGGTACAGTAAAAGTCACAAAAATAGGCAATAAACTTGCAACGAACAATACATGTAAAAAGGCGAGCGTTCGTCTTTCCACCGCGGTTAATAATTGATGAGCTAAACTGCCGAGTTGTGTTCCTCATACAATATTTATCTCCCCAGCTACCCGATGTTACCGCCTGCTTCATGTTATATCTATACCATATGTATAAACTTAATAGGCTAGCTTTGTTACAGCGATTACACTTTTTGGGGGACGCGAAAGTCAATTACATACCTTTGATAGTGCTTGATGGGTCATTCGGTGTCTGACAATTGTATTAAATAAATACTCCTTATTATTTCTTATTTTCATTAAATTATATATCTTTGTAGAAAGCTGAATTAGCTTATTTACGTAATCAAGGTTCCACAAAGAAAACAGTAGAACTGTTTAAGTAAGGGAGTTAATGATTCTCGTATTGTGTAAATGAAAGACGTTATACATTTTACACCGACATTATACTGATCGTTTGACAAACATGTATTAAGTAACTCATGTAGATGCACCGAAATCGGTTAAAGTATATATAATTTGATGAAATTTGGTGTTTGTAGAACGAGTATACCATCCAGTTCCATTGAGAAGTTACAATATGAGTTATTTATTATGTATAAAAATAAGAAAAGATTACTATTTACGAGCCTATTCACTCTTTATTTTATTGCACAATACTTAAAAACGCCGATGTTAATACAATAATGCACCACACCCGACCAAAGTGTCTAAGCTAACACTAAATGTCAACTAGATAACATACATTTAAATACGATTTAAATCGATACCAATTCAAATAACGATTTAATGATGCAAATTAAAATGTGTTAATGCAATTGAATATTGATGAATTTTAACAAAACCTGAATTGTCCTCAATATATTCTCGCAGCTTTTAAAACATCTGTTTCGGGCTATATGATCTTGTATGAATGATTTGTATTAGCTACTGCATGTAGTTCAAATAGTAAGACGATACTCATATAATAGATATTGTAAACTGCTGATATTGTTACAACGTTAGATGAATGTTAAATTAATTTACGTGAAATTTATAAAACGATTCTCCTCGGTCGATTATTTAAAGAATCTAAGATTTGCGTTAACTAACAGTAATAGCTTAGAACGGGCTTTAGAACAGTAAGACTAGGTTCCACTATAGCCGTTATAATTATTACAATTAATCGTTACTCTGTATGTATAATTATTGCCTAACTTAATAACAATTCACATGAGCTTGTCCTCATGTCATAACGTAGGATAAGATAAAATATTTTTTTTCACATTGCTTGGAAAAGATCAATAAAAGTAGATAATAATAAATATATTTTTGTTGTTTTTTGCTTTGCCACCTATTTTTATATAATAAAGAGATCATTTAATTGTTATTAAAACTGAAAATCCCTATTTCATAAAACATGAATGAATAAATGACAAGCTTACGTACATTGTACAAGGCACATTCATCGTTTATAATAAATGATTATCGATAGCGCGTTACGCATCAAAATATCTTTTATCGATATATCATGGAGTCGTGTCACATCATTATCTTTGAACCGGCTTAAAAGCATTACAGCTATTTGATACAATATTACTTATCCTTTGTAGACTAGACACACCCGGTTTTATCCACCTAGTTTTTTTTACCCGGGTCTATACTGGGATGAAAAGTAACCTATTAATTAGTCTAGACTTCTAGAGACTACTATAGCTGTATGCCAAACTTCAGCCAAATTCAGTCTGTAGTTTCTGTATGAAAGGGCAACAAACATACTCATATAGTTCCATACAAAATTTTAGTTTTTAATATTAGTAGGATAATTTACCTTATAATATATGCTCGTCAGTTTCGTATGCTGGAACTTAGTAAATAGCATGTGAAAACCGTTCCGCCATTTTTGATTTAATCGGCAATAGTGAATAGACATACGAACGCGGCGGTTTGTTTTGTTTTAAAATATTGAATGATAAGTATTATTATTATATTTTAATATTTCGAAAGCTTCATTAAAAACGAACAAAAAGAGGTTTAAAACAAAATATATTCAAACGCATATAATCAAAATGTATATTTGTATATTTTTTTCTATATTCTATTAAAAATTGAAATTTATAAAACGTTTTTTTTTT